>JASAMV010001932.1:0-19870 GCA_030248065.1 Rhynchonema sp. JSB1_4
GTTAATCGTGCGACTAGATTATAGTCTACTTTAGTTGTGTGACCAGTATCAAGTTGCATTCTTAATTGTACGACTGTTAGTCGTGCGACTATGTTATAGTCTAGTTTAGCTGTGCGTGTGATGTTAATCGTGCGACTATCGTGCGGTTATAGTGTAGTTTAGTTGTTCGACCAGTATCAAGTTGTGGTCTTAATTGTACGACTATTTTCTGATGCTCGTCGCACAACTAGGCACTCACCAAAATGATACGTGTGGGTGCGTGAACGTAAATCGACCGTTGCCACGAGCCGCGGGTGTGATTGTTTATCTCAAGTTTTATGGGTAAAAACCAATTAAGAAGCTTGAAACATTAGGTTAAGTGAAAGAATAAACTTTTAATTAAACAAGGAAGTTACTAAGAAAAGGGTTGAGCCTACTAAAGGTTTCTAAGTAAGCAAATCAAAAGTGACCAGTGCACAACACAGTCAGCACCGCATGTGCGCATGCGCACAAGGTCGCTGCAGGCTGACCGCTATGTAGTCACTGGCTGGGTTGCAGGCAAGGGAGACTGTACATGTGCGGACATATATAGGTATTGTGTGTAAGGCACATGTAACACTAGGCAGTGCGGGTATTGGCCGTGTGACTCGGTAGTGCGTGTGATGTTAATCGTGCGACTAGGTTATAGTGTAGTTTAGTTGTTCGACCAGTATCAAGTTGTGGTCTTAATTGTACGACTATTTTCTGATGCTCGTCGGACAGCTAGGCAGTGCGGGTCTTATGGTATTTTGTTTTCTCGTTGTGCTTAGAACCGACGAGGCGTGGGTAGTGGCGCTGCGACGTCTGAAGGCAGACGTCCCTTGCCCGTCAGTCTTGCCCGTTGGTCGGGGGACCAGCCTGTATATTTTTTGACGTTAATTTTTTGACGTTAATTGTCGGACTAGCCTGTGCATTTCGTGCCGTTAGTTGGTGGACTAACCAATCCAGGTCGTGTGTTTAGTGATTAGGCATATTAGTCATGTCTTGTATTGACACTCAAGGGCATCGACGGCGACGCAACGCGTCGACGGAGATCGCCCTTGCCCGTCAGTCTTGCCCGTTGGTCGGGGGACCAGCCTGTATATTTTTTGACGTTAATTGCCGGACTAGCCTGTGCATTTCGTGCCGTTAGTTGGTGGAAAAAACCAATCCAGGCTGTGTGTTTAGTGATTAGGCATATTAGTCATGTCTTGTATTGACACTCAAGGGCATCGACGGCGACGCAACGCGTCGACGGAGATCGCCCTTGCCCGTCCGTCTTGCCCGTTGGTCGGGGGACCAGCCTGTATATTTTTTGACGTTAATTGTCGGACTAGCCTGTGCATTTCGTGCCGTTAGTTGGTGGACTAACCTATCCAGCCTGTGTGTTTAGTGATCAGGCATATTAGTCACATCATGTGTTGACACTCAAGGGCATCGACGGCGAATTAGTGATGTCCTGTATTTGCGATGACGGAGTACGCGTGACAACTTTGACGTGTTTGATGGCTGCCCCGCCCGAACTTGTTAGTTGTTGTTGGTTGACTATTGTTTCGCGTGTGCTACTTCATTTGTGCTTTTGTTTATTATATTTATCTTGTGTACAGTAAAGCAACCCACGAGCCACGACGGCATCCATCGCGATGCCGGAGTGCGCGTTCCCATTTGATGTCTTCACAAGACTCGACAAAAGGGTCAAAACTAGGAAAAAAGTGCCGGAGGCAGCGCCGTATACCTTGGTTGTGGTGACCACACGTTGTCACTCTGTTTCTGATGATATAATGGGTCAAAACAAGCATCTTGTCCTCTATGCAGTATTTCCGTCAGTTTCTGATGATATAATGGATCAAAACAAGCACCCTGGCCTTCATACACTTTTTTTACACAGTTTCTGATGATACAATGGGTCAAAACAAGCCTGTTCGTTCACTTTGACGACAACCAAGGTATACGCCGCGCGCTCGCCGGGGAGTTACCACCATTGTTTGTGTCATCAACTGCGAGTTAAATGGGTCCGCGTTACCACAAGTCAAACTTTCCACGGAAGCTTATGCATTTGTATTTGGAACTAAAATCAAGCTTTCACAACCGACAAACTTGTGAGAATGTAACGTCAGGAAAAGATCCAATGCAAAAATTGACGAAAAGTCCAACCTAGAGCACAATTCACAACTGAAAACAAATTACCTCCATGAGCAAGATCGGCGATCGCCTACGCAACACTGGTCGAACGACTATGATACCATCACCAGTGATGTAGTTGGTCCGAGCAAGAAAGCTAGCTAGCTGGAGGGGTCCGGCGCAAGAAAGCTAGCTAGCTAGCCGGGTACCCCGATTTGGGGGTATTGGTCCAGAAGTCAAAAACAGGGGTAAAAAAATTGGTAGAAATTATGCTAAAATAAGCCTTAAAATGTGTATTTTTGTGCACGTGTGAGAAAATTTGAACGAATTTGACCATTTTTGGCCCATAAAATGGTCATCTTGGCACTGAAATCAACACTTTTTCTACTTGGTGACCGGAGCAAGAAACCTAGCTAGCCAGTTTGGGGGTATGGGTTTCGGAGCAAGAAAGCTACCTAGCAGTTGGGGGTAATACCCCCCATACCCCCAACCACATCACTGACCATCACTAGGTTCGACTGTTACTACTTGACTATTGCGCCGTCAATGGACGACTTATGCAATCATCACAAGTTGCACCACCACGTACCGCAGTTTGAGAGACTAGTTGGACGACTATATTATCACTAGCTTAGTTGAATCACTTGGTTGAGCAACTTGTGACGCTACTTGCACGACTAGATTATCACCGGTTGAACCACGACTGTAAGTTCCGCAATTTATGACACAAGTTAGACGACTGCCAACTTAAATGAACCATAGCGTTCTAAAATCTGTGACACCACTGGTTGGTCGACTAGGTCACTCAGTTTGTACATCCCTGATCATTTCGAAAACTGTGTTTGTGACCGGTAACAAAATTGGCTGACCCATTTAACTCGCAGTTGATGACACAAACAATGGTGGTAACTCCCCGGCGAGCGCGCGGCGTATACCTTGGTTGTCGTCAAAGTGAACGAACAGGCTTGTTTTGACCCATTGTATCATCAGAAACTGTGTAAAAAAGTGTATGAAGGCCAGGGTGCTTGTTTTGATCCATTATATCATCAGAAACTGACGGAAATACTGCATAGAGGACAAGATGCTTGTTTTGACCCATTATATCATCAGAAACAGAGTGACAACGTGTGGTCACCACAACCAAGGTATACGGCGCTGCCTCCGGCACTTTTTTCCTAGTCTTCAGATCTTCCAGCTGTTTCCACGTTTGAGCCACCGCCGCGAGCAGGTTGTTGTCGACTTCACAGTCAATCAAGTGTAGTGACCGAAGACTGGATGTGCTGAGTCCGACTTTCGGCAATGACACCGCAGATCGAGTGCACGGCCAGTAATCCCTGACTGCCAGAAATAACAGGGAATTCCGGCCGCTCAACTTTGCAGCGACGGCCTCCAACGAAATGCCGCTTTTGAGTTCCAAACGCCTGAATCGCACCCAAAGTAGTTGGGCGAGGAAATACCAGCGACGACAGGCCATCTCTGCGTGAATGAGCTCGCCGGGACTTAGCAGAGCCAAAATTGATTCTGCGACTTTGTCTGGCAGCAATGACCAGTAGGGTGCGTGAAATTCGGATACTTCTGAGTCCAGCGATGAAGTAGCCATCATGGTGAATTCGGTGTTATGTTAACGATAAAATACGGACCGAGCCCAGCTGATGAAAAACACAATTTTTTGACTTTATTTCCAATAGGTATCCAATTCCATAAAATGAGTCAATGTTCCAAGCCGGTATCCAAATGTACCCTGAGCCTAAAAGGCAGACCGAAACATTAGCGGGAGCGCAGCTGCTTACCAGGGAGTGTTGTTCCACGTTCCACGTGTTTTATTTTTATTATTGTCTTGTGTTTGTTTTGTTTTCTTTATCTGGCAAAATTCTTACTTCAGGAACCTACCGTCATTGCAATTAAGGCTGCCCACGTCAACAAGCTCGGAAGGGCAACAAAAACTCAAATCACCCATCGACATCGTTCGCTTTTGGTTTCATAATCGTAAACAACTTGAAGAACAAACTTTAACTTTGTTATTGTTGGATTGATCATTTGGTTCTCACGCTGAACCACGACGCACAACGCGCGTGTAAATGGTGTGCCGCCCGGAGATGAAGGCTTTGATTCTTGTTGGCGGGTTTGGCACTCGTCTGCGGCCGCTCACTCTGACGCGTCCGAAACCGTTGGTCGAATTCTGCAATAAACCGATGATGTTGCATCAGATTGAGGCATTGGCTAAGGTTGGTTGAAGACAATAGCAATGTTCACAAAATTGTCCTCTCAGAAAACTTGAAACCTAAACTGTAAAATCATCTTTCCCCTCAGGCTGGTGTCACGCACGTCATCCTGGCCGTCAGCTATCGCGCAGAACTGCTGGAAAAGGAGATGCGCAAAGAAGAAGAGAATTTGGGCGTGAAAATCACGGTGTCTTTGGAGGAGGAACCGCTTGGAACCGGTTTGTTCTTGTTGTTTTCCTTATTCGATTAACAGACTTCATAATGAGAAGTTTATCTGTCAACAGTGTAGTGGCTGGGGATTGGGGGATTCCCCCCTAAGGAGTAGGTACCTTGCAACCACCCCTTGGCGGGATGGTGGTGGGGGAAGGGTAGGTACCTTGCAACCATCCCGGAGGGTACCTTGCAACCATCAATTTAGGGTTTTCATAGGCAAAAATGGGTGTTTTTCGACCGCGCAAACCTCGATATTTTAACAAATTTTCGGCCAAAATGCAAAAAGTACCAATTTTTGGCCAATTTTGCAGTATACCGTAAAAACCTAAATAGAGCCCCCCGGAATAGAGCCCCCTCGGAATATCGATCGAAAATAATACCGGACTTGGAACGCTCTCGCTGAGAAACGAAAATAATTTTTTGAAAATGGGGTCAGTGAATTAATAGAGCCCCCCTTGTATTTAGGTTTTTACGGTAACGCGTGCAAAAAACACCCTTTTCGGACTTTATAGGAGTACCTTGCAACCTTCCGGAGGCTGGGTAGGGGGTACCTTGCAACCATCTGGATCGATCCCCCCAAGGGTACCTTGCAACCATTTGCCTGCCACTGCACTGTCTGTCAACTTTCAGCCGGTCCCATTGCTCTGGCGCACGACTTGCTCGACGGCGATGAGCCATTCTTTGTTCTCAATTCCGATGTGATCTGTGACTTTCCGTTCGAAAAAATGTTGAAAATGCATAAAACCCATGGCCGCGAGGGCACCATTGTCGTGAGTGATGTTCCAGTGTACACTGACGGATGGAACAAATCGTTTTTCATGCAAAAAAATAACCGGTCCGCCTCCATCTGGGACACGAGGAAAAACGATAAAAACCTCAACCATTGGTATTTTCACAACATTTGCCTATCTTTGGCCAAAATTGGGAAACGGAGCTAAAACGATTTTGGTTAGAGTGAGCCTTGAAAGACCCACAGCAGACAGACACCACTGCAGTGTCTGAGGCGCCAATATGCCTCGAAAGCACCTTGTTTTCGGTTACCCACCCTGTCCTTATGCACTGCGGTTTCTTGTCGGTTTTTTTCACAAAAACAACCGGTTTCAATCTCAAATCATCCCGCCGCTGATGTCAATTTCCAGGTGACAAAAGTCGAAGAGCCGTCCAAATACGGTGTGGTTGTGTTCGATGAGTCATGCGGTCGAATCGACAGATTTGTGGAAAAGCCACAAGAATATGTCGGCAACAAAATCAACGCCGGACTGTACATATTCAGTCCGTCAATTCTCAAACGAATTCCTGTAAGCTAGAAAAATATTTTATGGCAGTATCTTTTCGCTTCCGTTTTTACTAAAAGACCACCGGCTCTGTTTTACAGCTGAAACCGACCTCGATCGAGAAGGAAATTTTCCCCGTGATGGCGGCTGAGAATCATTTGTACGCTCATGTTTTACAGGGTTCGTTGTCTGATTTCCAGTTCCACACAAACCACAAATTGTCTCAAGGACTATGAAACATCGACAGGTTTCTGGATGGACGTCGGTCAGCCGCGCGATTTCTTATCCGGCAGCCGTCTGTATTTGCAGCATCTCAACGACGTGGCCCCCGAGCGCTTGGCGCCCGCCTCGCCCAATATTCACGGCGAAGTGCTCGTGGTAAGTGTGCTAACAAGTTGTTGGGTTGCTGCAACCGGGTGCGTGATCGTGCACAGTTATCCTGGTTTGGTTGATTTACCCGAACTTTGGGAGCACATGCCCTGATTGATGTGCGTAGCGCGCAAACTTTTGGCACTTTTGGTCGATTTTTGCCACTTTTGACCAAGAGAGGGTACTTTTGGGGTGAAAATTGGGTCAAAATAGCGGGAGATGCTTTACCAGACCGCGGGGGGCCACACACCGTACCAGTAAGCGGGAGATACTGTATCTTTTGGGGGGACCCCCGCTTAGCTGCAATTCTGGTACCTAATTCACTGGTGTTTGTATCGGCGGCAAAGACCGCAACAGTATCTCCAGAACTTGGGCAATGTGCTGTCGAAATAAAGCTTTGCGATTGATTGATTGGCCACTATATGTCGCACCCACTATAGGGTATCAGCACCCAAAACTATGTTTCGGCATGTTTTTCCAAGATATTGGGTATTGGTATTACAGTTTTCGCGATTGAAAGCCCGTTCTCAAAAACAGCTATGCAGATATTAATTGTTTTACGAACAGAAAAAAATTTAACATGTACATGGGAGCTATTTTTATGTTGCATGACACAACAACACAACCACAACAGGGCACAAGTTTTTATGAAAAAACTGTTGCGCGTAGTACTCAATGGCTATCTCAAAAAATCCGCGGGTCGCTTGCCAAAAACTTCATTTTTTGGTATTTTGGCACTGTCGTGTTGTTTTCAAACTGTTGGGTATCGGCTTTTTTCATAAACTACCGGGTATCGATCGGCATTTGCCAAGTATCGGGTATCGGCATAGCCCCGGTACCGATCCCTACCCACAAGCAAGACCTAACCCGGCCACATTCGCAGGACCCAAGCGCGCAAATCGGTTCGCACTGTCGAATCGGGCCCAATGTTGTGATCGGACCAAACGTGATCATCGAAAATGGCGTGTGTCTGAAGCAATGCACCATTTTGGGCAACACAATCATTCGACAACACTCGTGGCTGAGTCGATGCTTGGTCGGCTGGAAATGTGACATTGGACGATGGGTGAGTGCTGTAGCCCAGCTGAATGTCAACGCTTGGAGCCAGTTTCAATTCTGTGTGGATATAATTTTACCCACGGGTAGATTTTCAAACGAAAGGTTTTTTGTAATTGATTGTCTGTGAACATATTTTGAAATCGACAGAAGCGTAACAAAGATTACAACCGAACAGTGGGAAAATATTTCACGAAATACGAACTTTTACACACAAATTTAACTGTGAAAATTTCCACCGCTGGCTAGAATTTCAAATCTACACCAAATGGAAACTGGCTCCTGGTGTTGTGGTGGAGCAAATAGTAGCCCACGAGACAGATAGTCAGTGGCGTCGACCCACCTCGAACTTGCTGTGCCATGTAAATTTTAGAACTTTCGAGACATTGCCAAGGTTTTGCCCAAACACTCCTGAAAGACACGTTCTTTGGCCGCTTTTGGGCGGAAGATAGCCACTTTGCGGTTTGAGAGGCATGATTTTTGGCACTCCGGGCCAGTCACCACAGCTAGCTCAATGCCAGCAACCCAAGTGGATTCCAACCGCATCAAGCGAAACAAAAGATGATGGTTGGTTCGATGTTTCAAAAGAACAGTATTCTTGCTTGCGCAGGTTCGCATGGAAAACGTCTGTGTACTCGGCGAAGACGTGGTTGTCAAAGACGAGCTGTATCTGAACGGAGCCCGAATTCTGCCCCATAAATCAATATCGGCAAATGTTCCGGAGCCGGACATCATTATGTAAGGCTTTCAAAAAAATGTTGAAATCTGCAAAAGAAATAGCTCAGAACAAAATCTCTGTTTGTATAATAGTCGACCGAACGATTAGATTTACGTTTCCGTGTCTGTTGTAAAATATTGTTTGTGATCAACGTCAAAATGTGCACAAGTTTTAAGGAATGAGTTTTTGCAATCAATCATGAGTTTTGATGATCTTATTATTCTTGTTACTTTCCCGTAATTCAGCGTTGTTGCTTCAAAATTCCGACGTGTTTTTTTACTGAAGCCCTTTATTATTATCGCGACCTATTTATTCTCAATTAATTACCACTGGTCAGCCTTACATTTTTATTGATGTTGTCTGCCTGATTTCACACATGTCAGCCTTCGGTTACGTGCATTATTTATTTGATTGTTTTTGTGGTTTCTGTTCGTTTATGAGGTCATTCCTTTCACGAGCTATAGCATTCCACTTTGGACACTTTATCGTCGAACCGTCCCAAGTTGTACACTGAAACTGTGACTCTGTCGTTTTTGTATTGGTTTTTGAAATAAAGAACCAAGTAATCGGTGTTTGGCTGTCTATGATCGTGAACAACTGAAAGTATGCTGTTGTTTTTTTGTGCAAACAGTTTGCTCGAGGCGTGGCACCTCGCCCGTCTATGAAAACAGGCCGAAACGGGCAAAACTCATATGCTGTTACATTATTGCTCGTAAATCGCAAGAGTGCGAAAGGTGATTCATGGGGACACCATCAAGTAACCAGTTTGCAGTGTATAAATGAAAGCGCGCTTTGTCCTGATAGAAATACACACAGCACATAAATATTCTGCATTCGCATTTCACATGGAGGCAGTGTGGAAAAAATAAAGAGATACTCTCGCCATATCAACATGGACACTGATAAAAGCTCAGTCATACATATATATCTCTCGTTGAACAATTTTGCGTCTTGACGCTGCTAAAAAATGCAGCAGGGAAATAAAATTTCCTCGAAATTGCCGTTTTTTTTGTCAAAAACGGTGGCTGATGGACTGACTTTCACAAAGTGAGTGAGTGCTCTCGCGCCGCGCACAACTCTCCTGTGACCGACCGTTGTTGAAATGTTTGCTTTTTGAACAAAACGGTTTCGGCAAAAAAGCGCACATGTGATCATGCGCGCTGGATCCATTTCTGATTACTATGTACTGCATTGCATATGCTTGCATTCGGTGGTCCTATGAGTTCAAGAAGGATAACACCCGCCTTTGCTGGGCGAGTAAACGGTTCGATTTTTAGGTTCCTCAGCTAGATGTGATTTGCAGCTGCACCATCACAATTGAGGCTATGGTCATTACGATGTGCTATTGAAACCTTGGATATCACTTTGTTGCGCAAAACGTATCCTCCGCTAAATGTGTTTCCCAGTGCCCGGGACACACTTGGCTTGAGAGTGCTGGCTTTCTGTGGTTCAATCTTCTTTTCTCACTTAGCGACCGTGGAAAAGCTACTTATGAAGCATACCGCCTGCAGCAAAAAAAGCTTCCTTGCATCTGATGAAAGCGAGGAATTTTGCATTGATTAAGCTGAGCAGATGCAGCAGGTTTTTCATTTAGATTGCGGATTTCACACAACCAGAATATTAGTGCAGCGCATGTGCACTTGGGCACATACGACATGTATACAGATATGTCCCCGCGTGTATCCAAGACACCCATTATTTCAATGTTCCACAAAACTTGTGCTTAAACATGTATAGTTCACCTGAACCGCACCTGATGGCGATGTCATGCGGTTATATGCGCACGACACTAATATTCTAAATTCACAGCTTATATCGTGTGTTCGCGGTTCTGTGTGTGGTTACCCAGCGACCGGCCTGTATAATGGTTCAAATCAAAATAACACAAAGCGCACAAACAGACAAATGCGATCGCTTTACCTCATCTTTTTTTATTACCTTTTCCGTCATAACCTTTCCCCGGATTAAGACAAACAGGACAAACGTGCACCATGCACCTGGTGCAGCAGCAAGTGTCCCGATTCAGAACCGGGAGAATAAACTGTGAGGGTCGGTAGTAGGTATACGTAGCCACCACCTGTTCCCACAGGAAGACTAGCATAATGTGGTCTCAGCTCTGTTGTTCAGTTCATGTTTTTTTCATAAGTTTTATGTTCCATTGTTTGTCATTGGGTGATATTTTTGAAACGGTGTAAAGGTCAGTTGGGTGTAAAGGTCGGTCGAAAGCTCGGTGTGAGAAAGTTCAGTGTAAGCTCGGCGTAAGCTTGAAACATTGCACGCTGAGCAAGCAGCAGATGCGCGTTTCTAAACGAATGGTCAACTTTGACAGTCTGCTGTGCTAATGTAGATCGTTTGTTTGCAATCTAGTTCATTTAAGCTGGTTGCAGAAACGTTTTAAAGGAATATTTTTAAGTTGCCTGACATTCCGCCGTGAGGCTATTGAGAAATTGAACATTCACTGACGGCGGTACCAAAAAAATTGATGCCGCTAACTGATCGCAGCACGAATTCAAAACGGCTCCATAAAAGGTCACGAAATTTATAAATATCGTTTAAAAACGCTTGTGCAACCAGCCTAAACAAACAATATTGCAAACAGACGATTTACACTTGCACAGCAGACTGTCAAAGTTAACCTTTCGTTTAGAAACGCGCGTCTGCTGCTGGCTCAGCGTGCACTGTTTGAAGCTTACACTGAACTTTTTCACACCGAGCTTTCCACCGACCCTTACACCCAACTGACCTTTACACCGTTTCAAAAATATCACCCATTGATCATGTGATGAAAGTGTTGAGAGTAGCCAGTGAAGCCTGACGAAAACCACGTGTTTGCTTATTGAACGTGATCCTAAGCCAAGAATGTAATTATGCGAAGAATCTACCTACCGTATCATTAATCTCTGAATCAATATCCTTCCTGCTGCTCTTTCCAAACGAGTTTTGAGGTCTTCGGATGGCTTTATGTTCGGGCTTCGCCGAATACCGATGCGTGCTAATGCTCTTCCTGATGGTTAGTCGCCTACATGATGGTTACAATATTATCCAATCACTTGCTACTGTAGCTCACGTGGATTTATGATGCCGAATTGTTCGATGTTTTTAATACCTCACTGCTCGGATTGTGCGTTTAAAAATACATGGTCGTTTTGCGTTACCATGGATCTGGTGAGCTCAAGGTATCATACCAGATCAAAACTGGCAAGCAGCGGCCTGACTTTATGCATCAAACGTAAATGCAGAGTTTCCTGAGCAGACGGAAGTCCAGATGGACTCAGGAGCTGCATGCAGCACGAACAGTTCTGCCCTTTCCTTCTGGGTCATTTTTGTCGTCTTGACGAATAAAAAAATTGAAAATTTGATCAGTCATAATAGGGTTGTGACGAGGTGCAAAGTACTTATGTATATACTGTACATACTGTACGTATTTAATAACAGGAGCTTAAATTTTTCCAACCACATGCTTTGGTGTGCCCAGCCCCGGCCTATCACAAAACATCCTTGTGTTGCGTCATAGGTGGCAGCCTGGTCATATCAAATATTAAATGACCAGGTCGCCGCATTTCTTTTCACCATCTTTCATCGAGCTTTAGGCTGTCAAGCTCTATGTTTGTGTATAATCTTCATCTTTTTAGGCTACGCTTGAGCTCCATCTATCCATGTGATTATAGTGTATGTATGTATCTGGATGTACCCATCTTGCTCACAAGGGAATCTTTTCATGTGTATTAATCAGAACCTGAGACAAGCCCAGGGCTAATCGTACAGTCGTCAACTAAAGTGGTCAGCTCTCGCCGTCGACTCAAGGAGCCCTACATAGATGAGTGCGAAAAATTATGGTACATGGGAGTTGACGGCAAGAGTCGACGATCTCAGTTGACGACAGTACAAAAGCCAGCAGGCATAACCTCACGCATTTTACTTGATTGCCGCGATCATTGCTGAGATTATCATAAGATTGCTGAGACAGCCTCTGAGTCACTCAGACGTGTGCATTTTTTTTAAAATCAGTACCGCCGCTGGTCACATTATCTTGCCAAGCCACATCATCACAACATCGACAGGAGGTACCTTTGAACACAAGTAAATATTGTGCACGAGTGAGTGGCTTCTTTCTTGAAGAGGAAACTATGTGCATCTGTACCTATACGTATACGTACCTTTATGTGTGCGCCTCACCAACAAACAGACATGCATCCCCCAGATCTGGGCGACTTGTCAGACTTAATGGGGATTCTGTGAAAGCACGCTGGCATAACTTTATCTTCTAATTTTAGTAAACGTGCGCGAATGATTCACCGGTGTGTTCATTTCGATGATCTTAAAATCGTCATTGAAGTGAGATGATCACACAAATCCATCGATATTTGCAAGATACAAAGCAAGACCATACCGATACCGTCACTTATGGTCGGGAACTTTCATTTTTATTAATTTTTAGCGAATGTTTAGCACTTTTTAAATTGTGCTAATGCGCGCGACAGGAATAACCCAAGGTTTAAAAATGCAATCACAGGTATTCCTCTATCGACTTTGACGCACGCGATGGGGTCAAGTGACACAAACGTGGTTGACCCAGTCAAAGGAGACCGACTGTTTTACGTACGGGAACGGCCGACCTCAAATCCTAGCAATCAGACGAAACGAGAATCATACAGACACCACCAAGTTGGTGCCGCATGTCCTTTTTCGAGCTTTGCATAATGGTAGTTTGTCATCTACTTATAGTCCAGCCCAGCCACGAACTCACGAGACGACTTATTTTAAAGTTGACTGTACGGATCCAATAATGTTCCGGTTCCACGTATTTCGGAAATGAATGAAAGAGAAACGCATGTATTTTTAAAAACACGCTCTCCACCTCGGTGCGTAAATTCCCTTTTATCTCCCAAAACGTCTGTGTGTTGAACGATGTTGCTGTTCCCGTGGCCGTGAGCACGCAACAAATTGAGGTCAGCCAGCTGTAACTTGTCATCATCTCTCTCGGCCCAATCTCTTTCTTTTGTTTGCGAAAACACGTGTAACCGACGCATTTTTTGAGTCTGGCCAAGCAAGCTTTAAAAATGGTCGTCTCATGAGCTCGTGGTTGGACTATGCTGTATATCGTTCCACTGTTATCAAGGGGCATGATAACAAGAGTTCCTTGACCGCCCAGTGTTACCGTTTATAGTTTCCACTTTCGACTAGGTATATGCTCACAATGGTGAAATCGTGTATCGAGTTAAAGTTGCATTCAACACGCTGTTATACGTTTCAGAGTTCGCTAGACAGCAAGCCAACGCAGCACACCCTTGCCCAAGGTGACCATCGTTCGCATGAGCGTCACAAAAATCGATTCGTCCGTCAGTCAACAAGCAGCGACACAACGGCCCAATCAACGATCAGCAACTACCGTACCCCACCTAGTACCGTAACCCGCAATCGGTCATGTACGACTCTGAGCCGAGTCAACTTTGTGCGCTACCCGTCCGCGACTAGTTCAATGGGAAGTGATCGGGTACAGAAACAGGTCCTATCGATTAGTGCCACTGCCACACGGCAGTCAAGTGCAACAACGGAGATGGGCACAAGGGTGGGTTTGAACGCGGAAGCTGCAGTTTGTTCAGAGTATTTGTTGGGTCGTTCGCTCCATTTATGCCGGGACATTCGGCCGGACTGTTGCCCCATGTTGCCGGGACATTCGGCCGGACTGTTGCCCCATGTGTGTGTGTGTGTGTGGTGTGTGTGTGTGTGTGTGTGTGTGTGTGTGTGTGTGTGTGTGTGTGTGTGTGTGTGTGTGTGTGTGTGTGTGTGTGTGTGTGTGTGTGTGTGTGTGTGTGTGTGTGTGTGTGTGTGTGTGTGTGTGTGTGTGTGTGTGTGTGTGTGTGTGTGTGTGTGTGTGTGTGTGTGTGTGTGTGTGTGTGTGTGTGTGTGTGTGTGTGTGTGTGTGTGTGTGTGTGTGTGTGTGTGTGTGTGTGTGTGTGTGTGTGTGTGTGTGTGTGTGTGTGTGTGTGTGTGTGTGTGTGTGTGTGTGTGTGTGTGTGTGTGTGTGTGTGTGTGTGTGTGTGTGTGTGTGTGTGTGTGTGTGTGTGTGTGTGTGTGTGTGTGTGTGTGTGTGTGTGTGTGTGTGTGTGTGTGTGTGTGTGTGTGTGCGTGTGTGTGTGTGTGAACTTCAGCTGTCCATCGTGATAGCATGACCGATGTTCCACGAAAACATGTACTACATGCAGTACTGCAGTAAACATGCCCTCCAATCAATATTGCAGCCCATCCTTCGACGGTCCGGCTCCGAAAATCTGCAATCGCTGCTTAGTCGGGCGACTTTGAACGATTCATCGAGCATTCCAACAACAGTCAAACCCAACCGACCAAACCTGAGCCGATTGCAAAGTCGAAAGTCGTTGTGGAGACTGGCCACGCAGGAAACACTCAACAAACAACAACAACACAGAAGAGCCGGCCATGATTACTGAACACGAAACAGAACAGTGTTTCCGTTTTTGGCCAAACAGATGGATCTGCGCGCTTTTATGCTGCTAATGTGTAGGTTATTTACATTTACTGTAAATGTGCTGGTGGTTATACAGGGCAATGGAAAAGTGATAATGATAGCGGGTGTGATAATTTCTTGGAAATTTGATTCTGTACGGTTGTGCTTTCAAAATAATTTATGGTTGTTGTATGTAATCATGATCAGATTCCGCATGCATATTTTTGTGCTCATCCTTCAAAGTGCGTTTATAAGCAATAAATTAGAACCTTCAATATTGCGATAATCTCGAAGTTAGGACATCGAACGGGTTGATCAAGGCCCAAAACGTTTTGAGTTTAGTACGTAAGAAAGTGAACCTCGGTCGTAAATTAGCAATGAATCACCACTAGGAGGATATGGTTCCCGTTATGAGCAGACCACTTGGATATAAAACTTTGACACCAGATTGGCCTCTGGTGCGGCACTAAACAACTCGAGCAGAGAAATTAGGGTATTGCGTATGTAAATCAATGCAAAAATTGTTCGATTTAGGTACATGCCAGCCCGTGAAGGTAGTACATACCGAACCCTGAATAACTTTCGCGAAGAAAGCGAACTGTTTGCCCCTTCACAAGCCGCCTCCACAATGCTACCGCAGTATGGTCTCTTTCCAGGTATATATACTGAGTGGTGCTTTTCGAAACAGCATTTTTGTTCTTGTATAGTAAATTTCCAAATTCGCTGCCGCACAGTAAAGTACGCCGCATAGTTAATGTCAGGGTCTAAACCCGAAAATCAGCTTGTGAAACATTCGGACAGCCAACACACAGGTGCAGCTTGCCAGCCAGCCAGGCAGCTGCGCGCAATGTTTCAGAACCGCGCATGGTTAGCGTTCGAGTTTATAACTTGACATTAACTATGGGGCGTATTTTACTGTACAGGAAATTTACAATATCGATATTTTGCATCGCATGAATGTTTCCCCGCAGTGGCGGCTCCAGCTTTTGGCCAAAGCCAATTCCAAAAAGTCATTTTTACCTAGGGATTGTTCCATTTTTGAAAAGTCCATTTTTATCCAGTGCTTGTTTGGAATTCCGCGTTTTTTGCACAAATATTAGACAAAATGTGACAATGAAGTTTTGGCACTTTTGCGCGCGCGAAAGCCAAATTTCATTAAAAATTGGTGTACCTGACGCGCGAAGAGCGCGATTTTTGGACTTTTGAAGTGTATCAGAGTGAAAATCCTGAGATTTCGGGGTCCTTTTTCTTCTTCCTTCCGAAACGGTGGTCCCCCCTCAGGGGCCAAATGAACCAAAGGGGTGCCTTGAGCCATGCGCCCCCTGGATCCGCCCTTTTGTTTCCCCTGCTTCCAGAGTCTTGGAGCCAAACAACTTATGAACCTCATGGGACAGGCCAATGCAAAGTGGAACCAACGTCCAGTTCCATGAGTTCTAATCAGAAATGTTTTCATTTTAAAAAAACCGACCTCATCATTTTATTTCTCGACCCCGAAAAAGTATTTACCAACTACAGTACATTATTTTAGTAGCTGCAACAGCGTATACAAGTTGCCTTTCAGCCTTAGGTAATGTAGCGGGTTCCGGTACCAGTTCTATAGTTTTTTCAATAGTGAAACACCGTTCCTCGGCCGCATTTTGGCTCATATTCATATGGTCAACGCACATCGTTAACGCAGCACAACGTCGTGATAGGATACCGTACCTTTATATATTTCATAGCGCTCAACTTGCTCTTTGGTCCGTCTACGTCGACGACCGACGTTGCCCATTTGCGTTGACCAGACTGCATTTTTATTCCAACAACCAAACTCAATTTTTACGACAATTTCCGCAGCTGGTTAGATTGCTTTTCAAACAACACAAGATTGTCATGGCATGCTTATGCTTCACTTCACTTTGCTTCACAACTCTAAGTATTTACATGCAGTATAGGTAGGTTATGCACAGTACGTGAGGTTGGCAAAGAAAATAACTTCGCGCCCCCTACCCCCAACCCTCATCAAGAGCAACTTCGGGATTTCAATGGCGCAATTATAAAGTGCATAAACTGGATCTAATGATCATGCTCAAGAAGGAAGGAGTTAAAGCACAAGCTGTAGAGCGTCGGGTGATACTATGCACATGTCTAGTGCAAAACATGTTTACTTACATTCTGATTAGAGCTGCTCCTACGAGTGCATATGTCTACGGTACAAACTACAATAAAGTTCAAATTATTGATGCCACGCGCATCAAGTCTTAGCACTCTCACACGAACAGCGGTCACAGACCTGTAGCGACAACCTTGAAACATCTGTGGGTTCAAACCAAGCTATGTATGGGTAGATTTGTATTCGTGCATAAGATGTTTGATGTTTGAGTACTTTTACCGCGCATTAGCAGGTGACGCGCGATTACAAATAGTCTACTATGAACTACACTTCACTGCAGGACCGCAAGGTACATGTAAAAACGTGCACCGCAAGTATTTCATTATGGCTCAACATGAATGTACCCTTGGACGTATATAGATACAACATACGGAACTTGGATTGCACTGCGAGTATATAGGTGTCTGTGTGCGTGCATGCGCATGTGCATAGTTAATGGATTGTGTAGAGCTTGCGACGGTAGAGAATTGAGTTCACAGGGAGGCAGCCGCTATTTGCCACACTAAGTTGATAAGATACATACAGTGAACCCTCGTTATTGTGGCCCCCTATCTAGTGGAGCCCTCGTCGTAGTGACAAACTTGTCGGGTCCCAGAACTTTCACGTGCTCATAATTCCGTTTTAGCGCAAATTTCTTTCTTATATAATACGTTGTATATAGTGAATGACACACTTTCTCTTCTGAACGGTACCGTAAGTGTAGTATACCAAAACCTCTCTCCTTATAGCGAACAAAAATCTGAGCCATCGTGGCTCAAGCACCAAACTGGTCAAGCAGTGGGCACAAATGAAAGAAAATGGAACTCACTCAAGCTCAAACGCCATACTTTTTGTACATTTGTTGGCATTCTGCCATTGTTTCTGAGACTTTATGTCGGAAGTGGTTCAAAGCATACTCATTATCCACAAAATGCTCAGTTCCACATTCAAAAAATGGCTCGTCACACGCAAAATATGCCCAGAACATCTTGTAAATTCTTTACAAAGAAAAACTGTTTATATATAGTGACAAAAGTGACCTGGTCCCGTTTAGGCCACGATAACGAAGGTTGACTGTATATGCATTACGTTATACGTATCTCACTGCGCATGTCAGATCAGCAGGAGCAGAAGGACCGTGCTCTTGCAAAAGCAGTCACTTTGTACCCACGTGTACCTACGTGCTCGTTACACCAACTGTACATACCTATAGGTTGCGCTCACTATTTTCAAATTACCGTTTTTGACGAAAAGTGTACTTCTGTCTGATCTGATATGTCCATAAGCGAAGCTTGCGTCATCTTTTTGTTCAAGGTTTCTTTGGAGCCAAATGTTTATCTGGCACTACTTATAGATATTTATAGATATCCGGGTTCGGCTCGAATGATGCTTTTGTGATAAATACAGTTGCACAGGTGGTATGTGCATGGGGTTTAGTTTTTATTGGGCCCCATTCCATACCAAGAGAGTCTATAGCTTGATCACTGATGATGTCAACCACTTCTTTGCCCGCATGTACCCGCTTCGATTCCGTCCCGCACTTGTGTCCGTGTGTGCGAAAAAAGAAAAGCAAATCGCAATATGCAAACGAAGCAGCTTGTCCTTGTGTGTCGCTCGTTAGCATCATATACCTACTACATGCATATATTGGATATTCCAACTCAGTTTCCGTATTTCTGCCTCGAAATTCAATTCAGAAATGCATACATATTTAATGACCAAAAACAGAAGGCACATTGGGCACGAGACCTGTACCAATCTGAGCGTTTCGTCAAGATTGCCTCAGGCAAAAATGTTCAGGTCCATTCTCGTAGTTGTTACTCGACGAGTTAGTGCAAATGTTTTCAAAGCCTCCGTTTGAGAAAACGGTACATCCAGAAACCTACAGAGTCAAATATTTGGAAGGAAGTGTGGGCAAGTTGCTGTCGTCTGCTTTTCCATGGCACACCACAGAATGCAGTGGCGGATCCAGCTTTTGGCCAAGGGGGCCAATTCCCAAAGGTCATTTTTAGATTTTTGAAAATCGTTTTATCTAGTGCTTGTTTATAATTGGGCGATAAGCTAAATACCATTATACATGAGTATGCGCGCGTAGCGCGCGAAGTTGCTGCACCCTTTGCACGTGTGTGATAGCCAAATTTATGTGCATCTGGCGCGCAGCGCGCGATTTTTGGCTTTTAGTGTATCAGAGTGAAATCCTGCGATTTAGGGGGTCCTTTTCTTTATTTTCTCTAAAATGGTGGCCCCTTTCAATTCAGGGGCCAATTTCACCAAAGGGGGCCTAGGCCGCTGTGCCCCCTGGATCCGCTAGTGACAGGATGAAGAACTGTCCGCCGATGTTTCATTTCACATTCAGTTTTCACCCCGAGTCGGCAGAATAATACTCTTTTGTACGTATATAGATGCGAATAAAGACAACAAATACAGAAAAGTTCAAGCGAGCGCGGGTGGCAGAAATAATGTGAACCATAATATAACTTGCACAAACGTCTACCGCGTGAATTGGAATTGGATACGAAAATTGGAGAACGCAAAACGACAACAATCATGCGACACAGCGGATAGCTCCCCGGCCACAACAGCATCGCCAAACAGAAACAGGCCAGTGCGTCGACAGACTTCCAGACAGGTGGGTGACACGCGATCTATGATGTGTGTAGCTGCAGCGACTTGGTTTGACGATAGTATCAATAATATCTGCGTGGAAATGGAAGACACTACCGAGTTGATATTGTTTGCAAAAAATGCGTCTGCCACATAGCGTATATTATGCATGACTCCCTGAATCCTGAAATCGAATGCAGTAAAATCAAACAGCAAGTCCAAGTTCGATTCTTCACCCCCAATCAATCCGAAACATCAACCGAAACATGGCGCTGGTCGGAATATTTGGTGTCGAGTTTTTTATGTTACCCTCGCGATTTCGCGAGCTGCACACTAGCTCACGTAGTATTCCCATAAATGGTAATTCAAAAAGTGACTTATGAACAATATCGGTAACATTAAAGGAAGAAAGAGTAAGCTCACGCTGTTTTGTGCTTTCATTTCCACCCAAGACAAAGGGGATCTAGGTGACGCTCGTCACCCTGAGCAACAATAGTTAGGAAAACACTGCTCCATCAACCCAGCCACATCCGTTGGCCCAACGAGACCACTTATAGCCGCGAGCGTTTTGAAACAAAAGATGCGCTAAAAGAGTTCCGTTTTAAGTTGTTGATGATGATAAATATTTACTACATTTGCCTTGTTCTTCCTGAAAACAGACTAGTTCTGCACGTATACAAAGTAGATTAACTTGACTCG
>JASAMV010001934.1:0-14362 GCA_030248065.1 Rhynchonema sp. JSB1_4
CGGCATTTTCCAAGTATCGGCTATCCTGATCACCGTGTTAGCGCATTAGTGTGTCACTGAGAAGCGCGCACGCTCACACGCTTTTTCAATTTTCCGTTGTGAATGCAAAAGTGTGCGTGAAAAAGCGTGCACGCTCATCAGCAACGCGCTAACGGACTGTATGTGATTCGGCCTTACGGTGCTTTTCAAGCCTCTCCTGTTTTTATCATGTTTCAGTGCGAGGGCGCAGTGTAGTTCCTGGTCCGGAGGGGGAACAGGTGGTACCCCTTTTTCGGAGGGGGAATTGACGTACCCACTTGGAGGGAATGGCGAGCAGTGGTGTCGTTGGGGGGGGGGGGGGGGGCGGGCGGCCGCCCCCCCCTGGTCGGGGGTAGGGGAAATCGGCCGGGGGTATGGGGTATGGGAAATTTTTCACTTTTGGAACAAGCACCCCTAAGAAATGACTTTTTGACCCCGAGAAGTACCAAAATTGGCTATTTTTCGTCCAAAAATGTCAAAAATCGCTTACTACCGCAAGAAAACTCTGTTTTAAGCACTTTTTAGACCAATTTTGGCACTTTTAGAAGATTTTTGGGGTCATTTTTTTCAAAACCCCCACCCTCGGGTATGGGAAATTTTTGAGTTTTTGGAAAACCCCCCCCCCCCTGGTATGGGAAATTTTTGATTTTTGGGGGTATGTATGGGAAATTTCCCGAAAATTGGGCTGGGTATGGGAAAATTTCGATTTCTCAACGACACCACTGATGGGGAGGACCCAAATTTGGAGAAAAGTCATTTTTTGAGGTCGAAAATTTGACCCATTTTTGCCCCTTTTTTGAGAAAAGAAATCTCAATAAAAAGGGTGTTTTGGAGATTTTTGACCACACTGACCTAAAAATCACTTATTTTATGCCTAAAATGCCTATTTTAAGCAAAAATTGGGGGAGAAGACGTACCCGGAGGGGGAATACGGGGGCAGGCGTACCATGGAGGGGGAACAGACGTACCCGAGGGGCCCCTTCCCCCCAGGAACTACACTGCAAGTGCGGATCCAGGGGGCCACATGGGCCATGCCCCCCTTTGGCCCATTTGGCCCCTGAAGGGCGACACCGTTTCGGAAGGAAGAAGAAAAAAGGAACCCTAAATCACAGGATTTCCACTCTGATCAGTGGTGTCGTTAGGGGGGTTGGGGGGTTACCCCCCCGGTATGGGGTATGGGAAATCGGCCGGGGGTATGGGAAATTTTTCACTTTTGGAACAAGCACCCTAAGAAACGACTTTTTGACCCCGAGAAGTACCAAAATTGACCATTTTTCGTCCAAAAATGTCAAAAATCGCTTACTGCCGCAAAGAAAACTCGAGCACTTTTTAAACCAATTTTTGGCATTTTTAGAAGATTTTTGGGGTCATTTTTTCAAAACCCCCACCCTCGAGTATGGGAAATTTTTGAGTTTTTGGAGAAACCCCCCTGGTATGGGAAATTTTTGATTTTTGGGGGTATGTATGGGAAATTTACCGAAAATTGGGCTGGGTATGGGAAAATTTCGATTTCTCAACGACACCACTGACTCTGATCAGTGTAGTGGCAGGCAAATGGTTGCAAGGTACCCTTGGGGGGGATGGATCCAGATGGTTGCAAGGTACCCCCTACCCAGCCTCCGGAACGGAATGTTGCAAGGTACCCCTGAGGTACGAAAAAAGGTTTTTTGCATGCATTATACTGCAAATTTGGCCGAAAAATTGGTACTTTTTTGCATTTTGGCCGAAAATTTGCCTAAAATACCTATTAAATGGAGGTTTGCGCGCAGTTTTGAGGTAGAAAAACACCCATTTTTGCCTATAAAAACCATAAATTGATGGTTGCAAGGTACCCTCCGGGGTGGTTGCAATGCAAGGTACCTACCCTTCCCCCCATCCCCCCAAGGGGTGGTTGCTGCAAGGTACCTACTCGGCTACTCCTTAAGGGGGGAATCCCCCCATCCCCCCCCCCCGCCAGCCACTACACTGACTCTGATACACTTCGAAGGCCCAAAAATCGCGCATACATCAATTTTCTATGAACTTTGGCTCTCCCGCGCGCAAAAGTTGCCAAAATTTCGCGCCCTTCGCCGTGCGCACTGTCACGTTTTGTATAATATTTTGTGTAAAAAGTGCGAAATTCGAAATAAGCACTGATAAAAATGACTTTTCAAAACTGGAACAAGCACCAGATAAAAATGACTTTTTGTATTTGGCCCCTCCCTTGGCCAAAAGCTGGATCCGCCACTGTTTCAGTGACCCAATTGTTTTCCACCAAGCAGCGGAGCACGACGGAAAAGCACATCTTTTAAAGCAGAACTGAACAACATAGGGTACGTACCTCCTCAACTGCACCTCACTCAAGGGAAGAATGTTGAACGAACTCACGTTTGAACAAAATACAGAAGGACAGACGGTTGAAGTGACACTGTCAGTCAAGTCCACTTCACTGAATGCCATCCATGATTCGAAATCGAATGAACGAAGCACGTCGTTTCGTCTTCCAAATTCGTTAAATTATTTACACCAAATGAACATCGATCAGATGAGTGATGCTCTGTTCTTTTCTGCAGCATGTTAGGTCAAGATAAACAATGATAAGAAAAAATTGGGTTTTGCTTCGGGTAAAAAAACGCTAAAAAATTTGTGGATCGAGGCGGGCCGGGCCGGGCCGACTTTCCGGAATGCGGGCCCGGCCCGACATCATCAAATTTCAATAAAAAATCGTGATTTTTTAGACTAAATTTGCCAAAATTTCCCGCAATTCTGCAAATTAGACCGACTTCCATGATTATCAGGAATTTCTAAACCAAAAAAAACAGTCATTATTTTTGCACCAAAAAATTGCTTCAAAATATCACCAGAAAAAGTCGGGCCGAAAAAATCGGGCCGGGCCGGGCCGACTTTTTCCAAGTCGGGCCGGGCCGGGCCGGGCCGACCCCCGGACCTCGTCGGGGCGGGCCGGGCCGAGGTAACCCGGCCCGATTCCCATCCCACCTCTGTTCTATGTATGTATACCGTAAAAACCTAAATACAGCCCCCCCCGGAATAATTAGGAGATAAAAATCTTTGGAAAATCATCCAGGTGCCCTTGATCATCAGGTTTAACCGTTACACGCAGCTGGCTGTGTGTGCATTAATTAATACACGTGTGTGTATTAGACAGCAGCAGCGCTAGATATAAGGAGCAGCGGCTAGACGGGAGTGTGTGTCGGTTCGCTAGCTCAGTGGTGAAGGCGTTGGACTCGTGCCTGCGGGACCGCTGGTTCGAGTCCCGCCGGCGCCGGTGAAATTTTTTGTTTTTTTGGCTTTTTTTGGTTACAACTAATTTATACACGCACAAAATGATGAGAAATAGTGTTTATAACAGTGAAATCGGGGTTGGGATGTCAAAACATAGCCATCATTTTTTGTTTGTTTTCTTGAGCTTAGCCTTAGGCTTCGGCTTAGGCTTTGGCTTAGGCTTAGGCCTAGGCTTAGGCTTAGGCCTACGCCTAGGCTTCTTGGGCTTGGGCTTAAACGTAATCTGAAGCGGCTGGCCTCAAAACGCCGTTTTCTGCCTTTTATAGGCGTGGATGATTTTCCAAAGATTTTTAACTCCTCTTGTTTCGAGCCCCCCCCGTAATACAGCCCCCCCAAAAAGGGGTCAGTGAATTAATAGAGCTCCCCCGGAATAGAGCCCCCCCCCTAAGTAACATCCAGGGTAGTACTTGGGGGGGTGGGGGGTCCCCCCCCCAAATTCATCTATCTATCGTCAACACTTTTTGATTTCATCTATCTATCGTCAACACTTATGGGCAAATCTATCTATCGTCAACAAATTCTGGGAACAATCTATCTATCGTCAACACATTTCGACCACAAAATGGGTATTTTTGCCTCAAAATGGCTCAAAATCGGTATTTTTTGTCCCAAATAGGCAAAAAATCGCGCGCTACGCGCGGATTTAGTACATCTAAGTGCATTTTCATTAATATTTACACATTATTACCCACTTAGTACACTATACTATACCTTGATTTTTGGCGACCCCCCCCCCCACCATCTATCTATCGTCAACAAGTTTGGGTCGACCCCCCCCCAGATTTCGGACTTGGGTCATCTATCTATCGTCAACACATTTCGGGTCCCAATCTATCTATCGTCAACACCCTGACCAAGTACTACACTGGTAACATCCCCTATACTGTAGTGTATTAAGGCTTGATAGTGGTATACAGGTACATTTATGCATGTTTGTTGTTCGTTCAGAGCACATAATACGCCTCCTATTGACGAATAGACACGAATAAATGCGATTACAAGCGAAAAAACATCCTTTCAACCCCCTTTTTAGGGGTTTTTGGGGGGTATTTCTGGGAACAATTTTTCAGGTTCGGGTCAGTGAATTAATAGAGGCCCCCCCGGAATAGAGCCCCCCCGTAATAGAGCCCCCCCCCCCAAAATGGGGTCAGTGAGTTAATAGAGCCCCCCTTCTATTTAGGTTTTTACGGTATCCGCGGTCGCGTCGATTGACGAAGCCTTTCTCTTGCTTTGACAGGTGGAGGAGTTGGTTTCGGATCGCAACAGTGTTCGGAGTTCGGAGCGACGGAGCCTTCGGACCATTGACTACAACTGCCCAGTTCCAAGTTTTATGTGGTTTCGGTGTGTGAAACGTAGATTAGTTGCCGTTCGATGTGGGGCCCATGTCCAAGTGGGGCCAGAGCCCAAGCCTAAGTGAAAACATAGCCTGAATGTGCTGTGCCACAGCGTCTGAATCATAGAGCCGACTGGCTGATCAGTGCTCAAGACCCAGGTTAAAGCCTAAGCCTAAGAGGAAGTGCAAGCCCCGAATCACATGCCTAACCTCAACACTCATCCTCAAGCCCATCTCCCACAAACCTGACGGAGGATCTCCGGGTGGAGGATCAGGACTTGGAAACTGGGGAGGCGAGTTATGAGCAATCTGAGCGTTCGAAGTTCAAACACAAGTGATTGAACTTCCGCTATCGTTGTGAATGTAGGCCGTGTCAACGTTGACAGCTAGTTAAATTTTCTGAAACGGAGGTTGTGTGGTCTGGCGAATAGACACACACCCATACGCGTCGAGGCGTATAACGAACGGACCGGTATTATGTGTGTGTGCTGCGGTAGTGCACTGTGTATTGAGCGTGCGTGCGTTGGGTTTATGAGTGATTCTGAGCCGCAGCCAGACCGCGTTCCCGTAGCTCAGTTGGTAGAGCAACTGGCTATCCAGGCCTGGTGGCTGGGAGGTCGGAGGTTCGAGTCCTTCCGGGAGCATACGTTTGGTGTGGCGGTTCAGGATCACAAGTGGTGAGCCGATGACGTGATAGTCCGATAGCGGCGTGGAGCCGGGTCGGATGAAACGAACCGAACCTTCTCGAGTGGAGGAGGGTGCGTGACGTTGTGTTCCGCGGTCGGAACTTCCGAGAACGGGAGGTGATGTGGTCTGGCGAATAGACACACACCCATACGCGTCGAGGCGTATAACGAACGGACCGGTATTATGTGTGTGTGCTGCGGTAGTGCACTGTGTATTGAGCGTGCGTGCGTTGGGTTTATGAGTGATTCTGAGCCGCAGCCAGACCGCGTTCCCGTAGCTCAGTTGGTAGAGCAACTGGCTATCCAGGCCTGGTGGCTGAGAGGTCGGAGGTTCGAGTCCTTCCGGGAGCATACGTTTGGTGTGGCGGTTCAGGATCACAGTTGCGACGATCTACATACGTTAATTGTTGACGATCTCGCTGAATTCACTCGAATTTGTTTCTGTACTTGTATTTTTGTATTTATGTGTCGTCACGTCAGTGATTCTTCCCACTGCCGGCCAACATGGATTTTAACCCCCCTCCCAGCAAATAATTCGACCCACCACCACCCATGTTCTTGAAGACTATTCACGAATAATCTTTCCTAAGTCCTGCTCTCATTCTCGAATTCAAAAAAGAATTGACGTCTTGACAATAGCGCTGTTCTAGGTCTCTTACTGCTCAAAGTCTGCTTATTTGGATTCATGCTCGTCCTCGTACTGTCCTTAGTCATACCATATGTCGCTCTTTCCTAGAGGTGCACAGTTCGAAGTTAACGCGGGAAGTGCAAACCCCGACTGTTGGTCCATTTTCATATAAACCCAGCTCTGCTTTTGCTGTTCTGGGCTAGCTTCAGCGTTCACCAGCAAAAGTAAAGTCGGAATCAGTCCAAAGGTTAAAGCCAGGGTGCAATAACCGTTTTTTTAGAAATCAGCACCTTCTTTTTATGACAAAAATTTAAAATAGACATCCCAATGATCATTTCTTTAAGAGAAACCCCATTCAAAATGCCGTTTTATATCTGAAATGGTCCCGAAAGGTTCGTCTCGGTTCGCAAAATCGACAGTGGTGTAGTCACATTTTTCCTGATAATCAGGCAGCTGTTGTTTGGAATGGTTTTCAATGGATGGATACGGCAGCGCGCTTGAATATTTCGGAACAGAAAGTTCATTTCTCGTGTGAACTTCAAAAGGCCCAATTGCGATTCTAGACCAGTTCTGGAACGAACTTGTTTGTACACTGTTCGTATTGTCCAACTCAACGTATACCGAATTGACATCGGTGTCCAAAAGGCGACCGACTGAACGGTGGGCGCCGACGACCAGGCGCACAAGGTGACCATCTACCCATATACAAATAGCGAAACATTTTCGTGGTCGGAATGAATAAGAACGCGTAATGGTGGACGACAAGAAATGTTTCGCTATTTGTATATACAGGAGTAGATGGTCTCCATGTGCATCTGGTCGTCGGCGACCACCGTCCAGTGGTATTGGTCGCACAATGACTTTATAAGAATTGGTCAACTCTTTTTTCCTGAATCGTAAAGAGGAAAAGTGACGTTGCATTGCGTGATCGCACACAAAGCATGTTGTAAAGAGAATGTTTCAGACCTGAGGTAACGTGGTTGATCTGCTAGATTATGTTCAGCTGAAAATGTTTTGTGAGAATCACAAATAGCACAGTGGTTAAGAGTGACTGAACGTGAAAATCAGGATTGATTTGATGAATTCTTTATATAGTCATTGTGCGACCAATACCCCTTGTGGACACCGATGTCAATTCGGGATACGTTGAGTTGGACAATACGAATAGTGTATAGTCCGTCCATCAGCTCATGGCACTTTTGGTTGGGACGTTCAGGTTCCGTTGTAAAAAATTGGTCCTCCGCAAGCCAATGTCAGAGAAAACGGCGCACAAAAATAAAATAAAAACCGATTTCTCTTTCTTTTCTTTTTTCGAAATAAGCCAACCGGAACCGGAACAGCACTGGATCCTTTCAAGCTTTTCAGCTGACAAAAAGTGCCATGAGCTGGTGGACGGACTATACAAACAAGTTCGTTCCAGAACTGGTCTTAGAATCGCAATTGGGGCCTTTTAAAGTTCACACGAGAAATGAACTTTCTGTTCCGAAATTTTCAAGCGCGCTACCGTATCCATCTATTGAACGCCATTCCAAACCACAGCTGCCTGATTATCAGGAAAAATTTAACTACACCAGTGTCGATTTTGCGAACAAAGAGGAACCTTTCGGCATCCATTTCAGATATAAAACGGCTTTTTTGAATGGGGGTTTCTCTTGAAGAAATGATCATTGGGATGTCTATTTTTTATTTTCATCATAAAAAAGAAGGTGCTGATTCTCGAAAAAACGGTTATTGCACCCCAGCTTTAACAACTTAGTTCTCATCTCACAAATTTCTCGCATGTTATGAAAGATCCAAAAATTCATCACCGTCATCAGTACGACAATGCATTATTTGACTGCTCTTCTGTCGCTCCACATTCAAGTTGCTATGGCATCGATATGGCTGGCAACCTATAGTTCGCTGCAACGTTCAGCCATAACTGCAATAACTCAGAAGCTTTTCAACTGCACGGTAGGCTTTTGGCCGTCTTCACAATATCCGGTTTCCCGGTTTTCCGGTTTCCCGGTTTCACGGTTGTCCGGTTTCCCGGTTTCCCGGTTTCACGATTGACGTCTTCACAATCAAATCGGTTCCCGGTTTCCCGGTTTTCCGGTTTCCCGGTTTTCCGGTTCTAATTTCATGTCTTCACAATACCCGGTTTCCCGGTTTCACGATTTTCAGTGTGGTGCGTAGAAATCATGACCAATTTAACTATCAACGTTTATTACATACCTATGTACTGATTGTTGTACGAGTGAGTAGTTCCAAAACAGAGAATATAAGGAGCTAGACAAAAGCAAACCGCTTCACAAACAAGACTACAAAGAGCCAGAGTGGAGGAAAGTAGTCATAGAACAAGATCTAAGGAGCTTGACACGAGCAAAACTGTTTCACAAACCAGAATATAAAGAGCTAGACAAGCTCAAAATTGTTCCACAACATGAGTGTGAACTATAGGCCAGAGCAATTGTTTCCCAAAAGATCTAAGGACCTTGAATGAGCAAAATTGTTTCACAGTTTCAAAACAAGAATATAAAGACCTAGACGATGATACAAACTTCGTTGTCTTTTGCTGACGGTTAGTTATCAATCTAGAGCCACTGCACATTAGCGGATTAGCATCACGAGAGCAGCGGATGGCGTAATGGGACGTGGCTGTTTCTTTTTCAGCTCGTACACCATCATCTGCCCTGCCCGCTCGCTCTCAAACTAAAAACTTGATCAACTTCCCGCCGGATGCGACCTTCCCGGCACGAGCACAAGGGTGAGAAAACGTCTAAAAGACAGTTATTTCTTCCTTTTGGTTATCAATGGGCATGATGACAAGCCAGGCAACATAACGTGTACTTCAGCGTGGTACTTTACACAGTACCTGCTGCATATGTGCAGGTACCGTATGTGTGGTGGTGGGGAGGCTTTCCATGCATCCTTGTTCGACGTTCCAAAGGCCTGTCCTCTAAGCTCTGATGTATTGTCAATGTGTGACGTTTGTCTGTGTGGGCGCGGCTCCGCGCGAACTTTGGACATCAAAGATGCAGAGAGAAGGAGGGATAGGCTTTGAAGGCACAGATCACAAAGCTCGTGGGTTCGCAACTTTAAAACCGAAGGTCTACAGCAACGAACAACAGAAGAAAGGCCGTCTTCACAATGACCCGGTTTCCCGGTTTTCCGGTTTCCCGGTTTCCCGGTTTCACGGTTGTTGTCTTCACAATGATCCGGTTTCCCGGTTTCCCGGTTTCACTTTTCCGGTTTCCCGGTTTCCCGGTTTCACGGTTGACGTCTTCACAATGACCCGGTTTCCCGGTTTCCCGGTTTGGCCTAATTATTTCGCGCCGGGAAACCGGAAAAAGTCAATTAGAACCGGTTCTAATTTTCATCCGGTTTTGATGCATCAGACGCATGCATTTGGCTCAGGATCGGTCCAAAATAGAACAATTTGACCATTTTAATATACCAATTGATTATGTTCAGTCTGTGTATTCATACTTACATTGCATTCTTCAGGCAAACAGCATCGCGTCAGCTCGTAAGGTTATTTCTGTAATCTATCAATTTGTCAATTTGTCTATCAATTTGTTGTTCCGGCAAGCTGTTTTACTTAGCCTGCATGTCACCTGCAGCGCCTGTTTGCCTGCGCGATTTCCTTCGGCGACCTTGACCTTCTCCAGTGTACCGACCAGTCTTTCTCGTCATTGAAAATGGGGACTTCGAACTGATCGGTTGGGGGCTCGAGACGCCTAACGAAGTTGTGAAGCAGCGTGCACGTGTAGACGATCAACATTGCGTTTTTCTCGTTTTTGACCTGATAAAACGGGAATGCTACGTTTTCGACCTTCCTATTTCATCCCAGCCCCATTTTCGGTCCAAACATCGTGCGCAGATAATTTTGAACAATCCCTATGACAGGCAGACGTTGAAAACGCACCTCGATCGTGACAACACACGCGCCACTTTGCACACAGAAACAACGAGCATTCGACACATCGTCGGCAGTGAGACAATCGAGCATTCAGGATGCGGTGTAGACGGGACAGGGCCTTTTGTGGGAACGGCGAACAATGTGATCCAGCATGGGAAAGCCTCCGTCCACCAGCCACACAACGGTACCTGCACAAGCCAGGACTGTGTAAAGTACCACGCTGAGTACACGTTATGTTGCCTGGCTTGTCATCATGCCCATTGATAACCAAAGGAAGAAATAACTGGTCTTTTAGGACGTTTTCTCACCCTTGTGCTCGTGCCGGGAAGGTCGGCATCCGGCGGGAAGTTGATCATCAGTTTTTGAGTTTGAGAGCGAGCGGGCAGGGCAGATGATGGTGTACGAGGCTCAAAAACCAAACAGCCACGTCCCATTACGCCATCCGCTGCTCTCGGTGATGCTAATCCCGCTAATGTGCAGTGGCTCTAGATTGATAACTCAACCGTCAGCAAAACAACGAAGTTTGGTATCATCACGTCTAGGTCTTTATATTCTTGTTTTAAACTGTGAAACAATTTTGCTCATTCAAGGTCCTTAGATCTTGTTGGGAAACAATTGCTCTGGCCTATAGTTCACACTCATGTTGTGGAACAATTTTGAGCTTGTCTAGCTCTTTATATTCTGGTTTGTGAAACAGTTTTGCTCGTGTCAAGCTCCTTAGATCTTGTTCTATGACTACTTTCCTCCACTCTGGCTCTTTGTAGTCTTGTTTGTGAAGCGGTTTGCTTTTGTCTAGCTCCTTATATTCTTGTTTTGGAACTACTCACTCGTACAACAATCAGTACATAGGTATGTAATAAACGTTGATAGTTAAATTGGTCATGATTTCTCACGCACCACACTGAAAATCGTGAAACCGGGAAACCGGGTCATTGTGAAGACATGAAATTAGAACCGGAAAACCGGGAAACCGGAAAACCGGGAAACCGGGAAACCGGATTTGATTGTGAAGACGTCAATCGTGAAACCGGGAAACCGGGAAACCGGACAACCGTGAAACCGGGAAACCGGGAAACCGGGAAACCGGATCATTGTGAAGACGGCCAAAAGCCTACCGTGCAGTTGAAAAGCTTCTGAGATTATTGCAGTTATGGCTGAACGTTGCAGCGAACTATAGGTTGCCAGCCATATCGATGCCATAGCAACTTGAATGTGGAGCGACAGAAGAGCAGTCAAATAATGCATTGTCGTACTGATGACGGTGATGAATTTTTGGATCTTTCATAACATGCGAGAAATTTGTGAGATGAGAACTAAGTTGTTAAAGCTGGGGTGCAATAACCGTTTTTTCGAGAATCAGCACCTTCTTTTTATGATGAAAATAAAAAATAGACATCCCAATGATCATTTCTTCAAGAGAAACCCCCATTCAAAAAAGCCGTTTTATATCTGAAATGGATGCCGAAAGGTTCCTCTTTGTTCGCAAAATCGACACTGGTGTAGTTAAATTTTTCCTGATAATCAGGCAGCTGTGGTTTGGAATGGCGTTCAATAGATGGATACGGTAGCGCGCTTGAAAATTTCGGAACAGAAAGTTCATTTCTCGTGTGAACTTTAAAAGGCCCCAATTGCGATTCTAAGACCAGTTCTGGAACGAACTTGTTTGTATAGTCCGTCCACCAGCTCATGGCACTTTTTGTCAGCTGAAAAGCTTGAAAGGATCCAGTGCTGTTCCGGTTCCGGTTGGCTTATTTCGAAAAAGAAAAGAAAGAGAAATCGGTTTTTATTTTATTTTTGTGCGCCGTTTTCTCTGACATTGGCTTGCGGAGGACCAATTTTTTACAACGGAACCTGAACGTCCCAACCAAAAGTGCCATGAGCTGATGGACGGACTATACACTATTCGTATTGTCCAACTCAACGTATCCCGAATTGACATCGGTGTCCACAAGGGGTATTGGTCGCACAATGACTATATAAGAATTCATCAAATCAATCCTGATTTTCACGTTCAGTCACTCTTAACCACTGTGCTATTTGTGATTCTCACAAAACATTTTCAGCTGAACATAATCTAGCAGATCAACCACGTTACCTCAGGTCTGAAACATTCTCTTTACAACATGCTTTGTGTGCGATCACGCAATGCAACGTCACTTTTCCTCTTTACGATTCAGGAAAAAAATTTGACCAATTCTTATAAAGTCATTGTGCGACCAATACCACTGGACGGTGGTCGCCGACGACCAGATGCACATGGAGACCATCTACTCCTGTATATACAAATAGCGAAACATTTCTTGTCGTCCACCATTACGCGTTCTTATTCATTCCGACCACCGAAAATGTTTCGCTATTTGTATATGGGTAGATGGTCACCTTGTGCGCCTGGTCGTCGGCGCCCACCGTTCAGTCGGTCGCCTTGTGGACACCGATGTCAATTCGGTATACGTTGAGTTGGACAATACGAACAGTGTACAAACAAGTTCGTTCCAGAACTGGTCTTAGAATCGCAATTGGCGCCTTTTGAAGTTCACACGAGAAATGAACTTTCTGTTCCGAAATATTCAAGCGCGCTGCCGTATCCATCCATTGAAAACCATTCCAAACAACAGCTGCCTGATTATCAGGAAAAATGTGACTACACCACTGTCGATTTTGCGAACCGAGACGAACCTTTCGGCGACCATTTCAGATATAAAACGGCATTTTTGAATGGGGGTTTCTCTTAAAGAAATGATCATTGGGATGTCTATTTTAAATTTTTGTCATAAAAAGAAGGTGCTGATTTCTAAAAAAACGGTTATTGCACCCTGGCTTTAACCTTTGGACTGATTCCGACTTTACTTTTGCTGGTGAACGCTGAAGCTAGCCCAGAACAGCAAAAGCAGAGCTGGGTTTATATGAAAATGGACCAACAGTCGGGGTTTGCACTTCCCGCGTTAACTTCGAACTGTGCACCTCTAGGAAAGAGCGACATATGGTATGACTAAGGACAGTACGAGGACGAGCATGAATCCAAATAAGCAGACTTTGAGCAGTAAGAGACCTAGAACAGCGCTATTGTCAAGACGTCAATTCTTTTTTGAATTCGAGAATGAGAGCAGGACTTAGGAAAGATTATTCGTGAATAGTCTTCAAGAACATGGGTGGTGGTGGGTCGAATTATTTGCTGGGAGGGGGGTTAAAATCCATGTTGGCCGGCAGTGGGAAGAATCACTGACGTGACGACACATAAATACAAAAATACAAGTACAGAAACAAATTCGAGTGAATTCAGCGAGATCGTCAACAATTAACGTATGTAGATCGTCGCAACTGTGATCCTGAACCGCCACACCAAACGTATGCTCCCGGAAGGACTCGAACCTCCGACCTCTCAGCCACCAGGCCTGGATAGCCAGTTGCTCTACCAACTGAGCTACGGGAACGCGGTCTGGCTGCGGCTCAGAATCACTCATAAACCCAACGCACGCACGCTCAATACACAGTGCACTACCGCAGCACACACACATAATACCGGTCCGTTCGTTATACGCCTCGACGCGTATGGGTGTGTGTCTATTCGCCAGACCACATCACCTCCCGTTCTCGGAAGTTCCGACCGCGGAACACAACGTCACGCACCCTCCTCCACTCGAGAAGGTTCGGTTCGTTTCATCCGACCCGGCTCCACGCCGCTATCGGACTATCACGTCATCGGCTCACCACTTGTGATCCTGAACCGCCACACCAAACGTATGCTCCCGGAAGGACTCGAACCTCCGACCTCCCAGCCACCAGGCCTGGATAGCCAGTTGCTCTACCAACTGAGCTACGGGAACGCGGTCTGGCTGCGGCTCAGAATCACTCATAAACCCAACGCACGCACGCTCAATACACAGTGCACTACCGCAGCACACACACATAATACCGGTCCGTTCGTTATACGCCTCGACGCGTATGGTTGTGTGTATTCGCCAGACCACACAACCTCCGTTTCAGAAAATTTAACTAGCTGTCAACGTTGACACGGCCTACATTCACAACGATAGCGGAAGTTCAATCACTTGTGTTTGAACTTCGAACGCTCAGATTGCTCATAACTCGCCTCCCCATTTCCAAGTCCTGATCCTTCACCCGGTGATCCCCCGTCAGGTTTGTGGGAGATAGGCTTGAGGATGAGTGTTGAGGTTAGGCATGTGATTCGGGGCTTGCACTTCCTCTTAGGCTTAGGCTTTAACCTGGGTCTTGAGCACTGATCAGCCAGTCGGCTCTATGATTCAGACGCTGTGGCACAGCACATTCAGGCTATGTTTTCACTTAGGCTTGGGCTCTGGCCCCACTTGGACATGGGCCCCACATCGAACGGCAACTAATCTACGTTTCACACACCGAAACCACATAAAACTTGGAACTGGGCAGTTGTAGTCAATGGTCCGAAGGCTCCGTCGCTCCGAACTCCGAACACTGTTGCGATCCGAAACCAACTCCTCCACCTGTCAAAGCAAGAGAAAGGCTTCGTCAATCGACGC
>JASAMV010001935.1:0-51159 GCA_030248065.1 Rhynchonema sp. JSB1_4
AATTCTCGATTTTCACCTAAGGAATGTCGCTGTTACAGTTCCTATATTGATTCAAAAAAATCTTTTTCGTGCTGTGTTTTCACCGGCGTGACACCTGTACATAATGTACAGTATACAATACAATAATATACCAATGAACCTGACACGCATGCGCGCACTGTAGCACCGACAGTGGCATGTTCTCCAAGTTGGGCGTGCACTGGTGTGTTTGTGTCGCATTGCAGAACGACAGTGCGGCGTGCTGATGTTTCACAAAGTGTCGCGATATCGGCAACAGACACTGACAGTTGGCCAGCGCGTGCACACGTACACAATCCAGCATACAATTGTGCTTGCTGTAACTCGCGTTCAGCACCTGAAAATAGACAAATAGACCTTACAATTCGAAAAGTCATGGTTTTATTTCAGGTTTATTCAGGTTTTTAGGTTTACAGCGATGAGACCTTTCGCACGAAATACAGGTGTACCAACCTTGAGCACATCAGGCCCCGAGCCCGGTGGCTGACAATTTACGTAGCTTGGATTGAGCATTATGTCCTGCCTCTTCAGTGTGACCACTGTGTAGGTGGCAGGCATCATCAGTGCATCATAGTGGGGCTCGACCAGCATATTATTCGGATCCATCAGACTCAAATGCACACCGTCGTACTGCAGCGGCGTTTGCAATGGGCTCTCGCCCGGTGGCAGGAATCTGTTGAAATATGTACATACAGTACCTACTGGATCGTAATAACACAATCCAAAGTACACAACAAGCACAACAGTTGTGACAATACGCACCCATTGGCGCTGTCCAAATCCAACAACAACATGAGCCCAATGCGTTCGAAGCGTTGTTCGTGCGGTGCCTTCACCATGAAACATTTGCCGAATCGTGAGTCAAACACGGGCGTGACCAGATCGGTGCAGTTGTAGACATGAAGTCCGAACATGCACTCGCGAAAGAACACATCAATCGGATATCCGACTTGATCGAAATAGTCCTCGAGATCACGTGGCTGGTACGGCTGGCCGGAGAATGGGAAGGAAACTGGGAAAGAATTGTGATTGAGTTGTCTTGCGCCGGGGAATCTGCTTCGCACGCCAAGAGTATAATAATCGTGACATTATGCTCAAACTTCTACCAAGATTTGACTCGGTATTATGTTCTTTCTTCCGTTAACCTCCGAAAATTGGGCATCCTGGTATTGCTAGCAATACAGGTATTCAACACAGTAACAGTTGAGCGTGAAAGATCCAGCAAACCAACAAGCTGTCTGGTCGATAGTAGCCAACAAATCGGCGACACTCGACTGCCGATCACCGACTGCTTTCAGCACTGATGTTCGACTCCTGTTGTCGATTGTGGCCAAATTGTCGCGTTCCCATTGTTTGTCGATCTTGACCGAGCGGTAGGTGGACGCGTGGATTCGGTTGGATGGACACAAGTACAAGGTCGGTAGCGGCAGGCCTGATAAGGTTAACAGCGGCACGATATAAGGGCTCGACAACAGAAATTATTGGTCCAGTGGTACATATTTCTGGCAAAAACATGTTCCTAGTGGGTATGTATTCGCTCTGACGATGTCTGGGTGCACCAGTCTGCTTAAGAAAACATGCCGATACAAGGCAAATCGTAGCCAGACCCGACGCCCACCCACCGATGGCTGGTGATCTCAACGCAACGGTTGTCATCGCTGGTCGATTCCTGTAGTCCAACAACGACCCCTGCACACAAAAGATAGCGAATGCCAACGCAATCACCTGAACACGATGGGCTGGGACTTGAACCAACTGTTTATTGTCTATGATGCCTGGTTATCAACCACTGAGCCACGGACACCCAACAATGTGCACACACATGCTGGCATCCAAGATTATACTTGGCCAGTTGTCTTTAATTGTTCTTGATGTACTATAGTAATTGAAACATCACCGACCAACACACATATCCAACTGATGACATGCAGTCGATCGTTGTGATTGGCCGATTCATACAGCTGGGCGGTGCCGTGGATGTCACTCTTCGCTAAAACATCAGTCAGCCGGAGTGATTGCGACTTTTCATTCGTCTTGTTTGCATTCTGCTGCGTTGAATTATTACTGCGCTCCATTATGTCCGGTAGGGGTTGGGCGTGATTCCCAATGATGCTGGAAATTTTGGGAACTGGCGCTTCCGTCATAGACATCTGACTCATTTTGGCTGATTGTGCCCTCAGGCCAACACAACGGCCAATTGCGCTAGTTTACGTTTTTTCAACGTCAACTCCATGCAAACTCCAATTTGAGAGCCGTTTTATTTTGAAAAGCTCGAAGCTAGGCAACTCACTCAGAGACTACATATACATGTGAAGTTTTGCATAAAATATACTCGCAGTTACAACGGACTCGCACAGCGGGGGGACACGCCGGCCGAGTTTGCGCCTCGCGTCGCCTAATTATATCACTCAGACAACCGAAAAGCGAGAAAGCGGAAACGAAATGCGATAAACAGCCGTGAAGCGTACAAGAGCGCGAAGTATTGTGGTTAAGAGCGTGGGGTGGTAAGAATCGCAAAGTACGGTTCACAAAACTGAAATTTTGGATATGGTTTTTTTGATGGGAAATCAATGCCACAACATATTTAGGAATGCTCACCAAGTTTGGCGTTCCAAATGTAAGTATACTTTCAGTAATTTCAATTTAAAGGTGCTCGGTTTGCATTTTTTGGGAAATTTTAAAAATGAAAAATGCTGAAAAAATAAACGTCAATCCAATTGGATCTCAGCCGATAAACTACATTCGGTGCTGAAATTTGCACACATATAGCAGTTTTTTGTCCGCTTTTCAGCTGCGCAAAAATAGTTGCACGATATTGGATGTTTTCTCTTCCATTGCATTTTTTTTAAAAAATGTCAAAAAAACGAGTGCTTCTCAGAAACACCCAATTTTAAAAAAGTCCTCACCGACGAATTCTTTCTATTTGGTCTCAAAATTTGCGCCATAAAATTCTGGTCTTGGCGTATAAATCTGGTTTGTGACAAATTTGAATATTGTCGACAATTTATGTTAGTATGAAGCAAAAAAATTTCGTCGTTTTATTTTCTTTCTTGTTTTATCGTGGTGCGCAGCTCAATTGAATGATGGAATAAATGTAAAAATTGATGCATGTGATTGCCAAATATTAGTTCTGATGTGTATGCTGCTGAAACCTACATATGTGTTTCTTAACTGTAAATACCACGAGAGAGCTTCAATTTATGTGCTTTTCAAGGCAACCGTTTGTTAGGAAAATGCGGCAATCTGTGAATGGCTATTCGTTTGTTTCAACTCTTGCCTATTTCTAAATGTTTTTGCATTGCATCAAGTTACGAAATAAAAAGGAATAATGGTAAAACGTTCACCCAAAAAACGCGACGCAAAAAAAGACTCGCTACAGGGTTTGAACCTGTGCGACAGACACACGCACGCATGTTCAATGCTGCGCCTAACCGATTGCGCTATGCGATCCAGCCGCTGGTTTGCCTTAATGTGTTACATAAATGTAACTGCGCGTGCGCATGTGTGTTCTGTCATTTACATAAAACGTGTTGTGTTGCAGCTATAATGTGTGTTGTTGTTGCTTGTTGCTCACCTCGTGTGATGCATCAAGTGACAGGTTGCAGCGAATTTTTGCCGATCACGGCCGGTGCCAAATAGCTTGCATTTCTGAACTTGTATCCATTTTGATAGCTTGTCATGTGTCATGAACAAGCTGTTTACTTTCAGACTACGTTGACAAGCATGTTGTTGCCGTTCGTGACACCCACATCGGTCTTTTCTCCAATGCGAATCCGTGCAAAGAAAAAGACAAAAAAAAGTGAGAAAAAAATAAAAAAATGTTCTTTATCTAAACTTTTCAGGAGATATTCAAATTTGTCACAAACCAGATTTATAAACCAATATCAGAATTTTATGGCGCACATTTTGAGACCAAATAGAAAGAATTCGTCGGTGAGGACTTTTTTAAAATTGGTTGTTTTTGATATGCACTAAATTTCAGAGCTGATTTTTGAAAAACTGAAAGGAAGAGAAAATGCAGCGAATTTTTGCCTATATTTTTACATGGTTGAAAAGTAGATAAAAAATTGACTATTATGTGTTATTTTCATTAAATAGCATCCGATCTAAAACAAATGACAGTCTCATCAACATAAACTTGGTACATTTTTGGAATTTCAAGAAATATTCGACCTGCCCCGTTAAATGCGCCCATAACTATTTAATGCTTTGGAGTTTGGAACCAAAATTTTGTAAGTGTCTTAGTAAATGTAGTGGTCAACTTTTTGTGCAATATGAGCGAAATCCAGTTTTTTCGATTTGTGAACCCTATTCCATTGACACCTATCTGTTACTATTCCCCCACGCTCTTAAGTTGACATGCTGCGTTTACTGTTGCTGCAGTTACTGTATTTTTTGGGCTCTGTTTTTAACCGTTGCGCATATATGTACAGGTGCAGTACGTTCATTCTACACAAGCCCATGCCACATGCTTTCCCGCAGTGGTGGTGTGACACGCAAAACACAAGCTTTTGAGGTTGAGGTACATATGTAGCTGAGTTGGGCCAAAATTTGAAAACAACAATTATGACTACTGCTGCCCTGCGAACGGAAAGATGCGACAACCCGCAGTCTACAAAAGTGGTCAGGTCTCAAAGCACACCACACAGAACGTCAGCCACCTGGCAAACGCACTTGTATGTATTCCTGCACTTGTGGCCAGTTCGCTGATGTGCTCCAGACGGTTTGTACCGCATGAGCTGAGTACATTTGCGTGCTTAACGCAGTCCGGCAAAATGGTCTTTCCGCACAAAATGGTCTTTTTTGCAGTGCCCTTCGTTCAGTATACGAGTTGTGCAACGTATGCATTTTTGGACGGCCGTTCCAATCTGTTTTCACAGCCGGGCGGTGCACCTGATCATCGACAGTGCGTAATGCACCAGATAGCCTGTGGCTTCACACCCACCTGCTACAATGCTGGTCTATGCTTGCCACCGCTGCTTTTGTAAATTTAATAAATAAAATTCACGTGGTGTGCTTGATAATTGAGTGAATAAAACTTGGGGACCGGCTTGCGCTACAAGCCTTTGTCTGGGAAAGCTGTATGTATATAAAAAAAGCCAGAGTTCATTCGAGTGATGCATAGGTTTTATGGTCCAATTGGGTCGGTTTTAGTACAAGCTGGTTGTTCAAGACTACACAAAACAAAAATGTTCCAAAATAAATGACAAGTACATGCCTAAAGTACCTGCTATACACAGTTGTTACAACCACCTCTGCGAATGAACTTTAGTGGCGCCCTTGGGTCACTTCTCCACTGGAACAAACTGGTCCACAACAAAAAATACGATTACCGTTTTGCCGTTTTATTCGATTTTTGCCCAGAAGCCTGGTTATTTTTGTGTCATATGAACAAAATTATATTTGCCAGGCTCAAATGTAATCAATTTCCGTGTCTGATCTGCAAGGTGTTATCATACTTTTAGCCCGAGGAGGGACCACGGCACGCATGAATAGTGTTTTTCTCAAAAAGTTCAAGTGTAATATTTAGTCAACACAATGTTACCTATCCGACTCCATGTACTGCATATGTACAGTTTGCGGTTGGCAGTAGTGCACAATTTGGGGTATAAGTAGGTTAACATGGTCATAATAACAGGGGGCAAGAAAATGACACATATTTTCGCAAAACATCCCCCAAAATATTCGCGTGTTACCAAACGCTTTGTTCTGTCATTGACTTGCGAAAACGCTACTGTTTTGACGCAACACAAGACAACAGAGCGGCAGCACAATGTACGCACCTAAAACAATACATGGATTGAGCCACAAAACTGTAACACCAGTTCCAAAACCATTTTAACCTTGTGCACATTTTTCTCACCTAAAATTAATTTCCACTGCATTGCAGTCTGTTGAACACTTTGATAAAGTTGAGCGTGGTGTTTTTCTGACAATAATGGCTAATTTTGAAATTTCCACCAAACAGCTCTGAACCGTCAGCGAAACTGAAAGTGATCTTGAGTTTGCGCAAGTTTTCATCAACAATCCGACAAACAACGTGAGCGTATACGGTTACTTTCCCACGCAGAAACAAATTTCCTGTAGAAACATTCATTCTCAGCCGTATATTTGTTTCTGTATACTTCCATTGTTTCCGTCTGTTATGTCATACCGTTTATGCATGGACAGTTTGTTTGACTGGTATTGTTGTTATTTTGGAAGTCATACATCTGCAAAGGAATTACAATCGGCAAGTTTCCTACAAACTGCGTTGTACCTATGCATACCTAAACTGTTATTTGGTTGAATCTAGATTCTTCAAAATGCATTTGGATTGTATGCAGTCTGATGCCAATCAGTGCTGCCGTGATCATCGAATCGATCGATTGTTGTTCGATACCGATCGCCGAATCGCCAGCGTGATCGTTATCTCCATCTTTGTGCGTTATCAAACAACAAACACATCGTCATCGTCAACAAGCGCACTTTCAGCGGCCATGAGCGCAACATGATGTTTTTGCGCAATTCATAACTTTTGCGCGTCTCTGAAAATACATATCTGTCACTTTCGTTTTCATTTTTTTTCGCTTCCAAACCCGTGTACATTACAGACATACGATTGTTTCTCTTGCCTAATGTTCATGTTGGCGCGTGAAAAACACGCCCCAACAACCACTTACATCCGAAAATCATGTAATATTATTCTTTCTACTGTATATTTGCACTGAAAAACTTATCAAAACTGCGCGGACTGATCAAGATCAGCAATATGAATGTTATTCTCATTCACAGCAGCCCGAAATTAATATTTTGTGCAGCCAACTATGTATATAGAACACCATTGAGTAAATTTGTTGATTGGATTTCTATGATGCCGGTGATCAAAACGGCTATAAAATCAAAGGTGTGAAAAAATGTGAACCTCGTCAAAACGTTTCCGAACTTAAAACATTGCTTTTCATTGCAAACCATACACATGTACACAGTTCGTTCATCTCCGTCAAATAATGACAACAATAACACCTTTTATTGTGTTTTAGCACATTTCGTGCTGTGTCGCCTGTTAAAGTATACGTACATAGGTTGTACGTCGCACAACGGCCCTCCAATTCTGTTTCTGACATTCCAAGTACACAATTTTATGGCTTCTGAACCGTTTTGGACTGCTTGCCATCAAAACCTATCCATTTTATGATGTTTATGTACGTGACTTCAGATATTAATTATTTTGTCGAAAATGCGAAATGCGAAACCACATAAATGGCCACAATACCGTGAACGGGCACGGAGCTTGGCGTGACTTTCGCCACCAGTGACATTCGTGTAAATTTTTCTGTTAAAATGGTAAGCGACTGGATGGGTAACATCGGGTTTCTTACATTTTTCGAGCCTTCACGGTTTACGCTGGTGTTAAACTCGAGGTTTCTCATGCTCTGAGCATTCAGGCTCTTGGCTGTTAGTCTAAATATTTCTTGATGATACGTGGGTGTGCTTGTGGGCAAGTGCTAACGCACATTCTTTTCAATATTTCATTCTTTCAGCGCATCCCCCCGATCGGGCTTCTGTTACTTCTCTTATTACTGTCCTCCTCCTCACTCGGTGCATCGGAGGACTCGGACTTGGTGCTCAGAGGTGGGGACGATGGGTTCGTTGCTGCGTACGAAAGACTATTAGGTTGGTCGCGGTTAGAAATCGTTTCAATTTTTATGGTTTACAATTCCTTTCAAGATGACATGTGCGTGAAATGCAATCGTCTGCAGAAAGTGTCGACCCGAATGCAGCCGTTTTGCATCGTCGCAAATTCACGCAACCAATTTCGACGTTGAATGATCGCTACCCGTTCCTGCCGGTCGCATACGTCGATACGACACATAGACAATTCGGTGCACCGACGAGCTACCGGGCGCCACTTGGACCCGGTGATGTTTCACCAGTCAGACAGCAACCTGACACGCCTTATGGGGGCAGCAGACCGTCGCAGCGACCTCCGCCCGACTACAGGCCTCAGCCAAGACGCTACAAACAACCGGACACTTACAATAATCAACCACAACCCATTGATCCCTATTCGGAGCCTAATCCATACGACCCTTTGCCTCCGAGGGACCCTCATCTGCCTGACCCTTACGCCCCTCAACAACCTCAGGACCCGTATGCACCCCAGCCTGACCCCTACAGACAACCGACCACCCCTGACCCTTACGCCCCTCACCAACCTCGGGACCCATACGCACCCCAGCCTGACCCATACAGACAACCGACCACCCCTGACCCTTACGCCCCTCCAAGCGATCCGTATGGTCCTGCACCTCCTCCGGACCCCTACGCGACACCGCCTAATCCCTATGTAACCCCACCGACAACCACAGTCACCACAACGGGCAAAGTGATTACGGTAACGCAAACAACAACAACACCAACGACGACCACAACAACACGGCCGACAACAACACAACGGGATGAACCGCCCACAACAACATCAACCACGACAACTACAACACCAACAACAACAACGACGTGAGTTTCAACGGTTTGAAAGTGTTGCAAAACCCTGGTGGGGACAGCTACTATACAGTCCCCTGCTGCACAAGCAATTTTCACTTGCGATCGGAACTCATTGAGAAAAGCCATTGTCGTCAACATTTAGGACAACTACACCAACAACAACAACATCAACCACGACAACCACAACGCCGACCACAACGCCGACCACAACAACACCAACCACCAGGTTACAGCGGTGTTGTTGGGAAATCAAGTGTCTGTTCCTTATTTCTTCAACTCATTCCAGCACCACGACAACGACGACTGCTCGTGTCACAACCACGTCGACCAGGCGTACCACCACTGTCACAGATGTCACCGGGCCACCTCCGAATCGCCTCAGAGGTTCGATCCATTATATTGACCATTATTGATTATATCCATATTGTGCAGCATGTGGTATTTCCTGAACGTTTCCGATTTGCCTGAATCTTCAAGGCAAGCCGCACGTAATCTGCGAGGACGACGGCATCGTGTTTCGTGCGAACACGTACTTCCCGTTCGACGGGGTTGTCTATGCGAGGGGCAAGGAGGGGGACAAAAAGTTGGCGCCCAATTATATGTTTTGGTTTTGGAGAAACGTTTTGATACGTTAAAAACGCTTGTGAACACGCGTCATTCAGTTGCTACGCCGAGTTCCGTGGCGGCGACAGCAAACTCGAACTATCGCTCAACTACAAACAATGCGGTACGCCATCGCCGTCGGGCTCACGGGTTAGATGCACAACTATATCGATAATTTGTTCACAAAAATCATCCATTTTATTATAATCACCAAATTGAAACAGGTCGGTCATGTGAGTTTCATAGTCGAGATCGTTGTGCAATTCAATCTGCCGAACGGTGAAACATTCCTGCAATCATTCATGGCACAATGCGCCAATCAACGCGTCGTCTATGAAAGAGATGAGCTGCCACGCAGGATTGAGGAAGCGCTCGAGGAGTAAGTTGGCGACAGGCACGAGTGACGTCTTGATTTTCGAGATGTTCAGCTTTTCGTTTGGGGCTGAGTAAACTGGTATGAGCCTGATCTGAGCGCCACAAAACAAAGCACTGATTCCAAAATGTATGTGTCATTTTACCGATTATATGACCACAAACTCGGCACTCTGATAAGGGCTGGCACCTATTTTGACCCTTTTTGAAACATCAGGCTCCAACTGATCCCCATCAAACTGGAGCGCAAGGCGCCGTTACCGGACTGTTCGATGCGAATTGTGCCTGAGGACGAAGGCGACGAACACAGTTATGGACCGAGTGACAAGAAACCAGTGACCGACGCGCAGATTGGAGAGAAACTCAAGATTGAATTCAGCCTACAGCCGGCCACCGGTGTGTCCGTGTCCATTGCAATTTGACCAAAGCAAGGTCATAAGTTCACGATCGCAATGTCACTTTCAGATGCGTATGGTTTTCTGGTACGCAACTGCACCGTACGGGATCGGATATCAGGCATATCACATCTGGTGATTGATGAAAATGGGTAAGTCATTGTATCGGATTATAACATCCTACTGAGCACAAAAACACCGTCAATTATGTAGCTACATACAAGACCGCAGGAATCAAACATTATTCAAGGAGCAATAATGCACAACATTTCAGTCACTATTTGAACGAACCTGAATTAAGCTGATGTGTCACAGCCTTGCAGTTGTTCAACGGACATCAACATTCTCGGACATCCGCACTACGACACGTATCACGATCTGGCCATTGTGCACTGGCACGCCTTCAAAGTACCTGACGATGCACTGCTATCGATCACGTGTGCATTCGAGATTTGCACCGATATCCCTGATGATTCAGGGGTGACCAGTTGTGAGAATATACCGACGGTTCGTTGTATCAGAGTTGTGGGCGATTGGGTGTCACTTCCAGACATATTATGCAAATGTTGACGCATTTTGTATCCACTACAGCCGCCGTACTGTCCGAATCTGGTGTCGGCTCCACCCAATCAACTTGTGTTCGACTTCAATCTGCACAACAATCAGTTCGCCGCCAAACAGACGCGTGAACGCACTCAATTGGTCGATGTCGGGGCGGATGTTTGTGTGCGGGGAAATGGGGATGACGGCGAAACAAGTGATCAACAAATGATGAGCACCTGTGACGAGCACAGGTCGCACCGATTGACGCCAAACAAGGACGGTTGGTCAGGTTTCTTTTACTTACACGCTTGACCAACAACAAGGTGCATGTATTATCATTGGGGCTTCTATGCCCTGAAACTCATTGTTGCCGCCGACGAATCCGAGATTGCATCTAGGTACTGTACACATAAATTTCGCTACTCCAGAAATGGTTGAGCTCATGGCAGCACACTGTATGCCAAAACTGCAACTTCTCAAACAATCCAGAAAGACACGCCATCTGCATCTAATGTTTCAGGCCATGCACTGTTAGAGTTCGGTGCGCCACGCGAGTACCATCGCCGGGTGTGCATCAGTCGTCTCGTGTTCTCAGCGATCTCAGCGTTCACCCTGCTTTGTCTGCTCGTCAGTGTCGGCATCCTCAGTGTCGTACAATGTGCACCCAGACTCTTCAGCACACGAGTGGTGCCCAACCACATTGCGGCTGTCACATACAGCGAGCGGGACAGTGCACACGCACACACGCCTATATCAGACTCGCGTGAAACATCAGACAGTCCGGCACAGCCAGTGTATGACAAACCGTCGACGTCATCGGCCACTATGCCTTTGGACACCAGATTGTTGCAACATCACCCAGCACAACACAGTCATGGGCATTGACTGTTGAATGGGTTACGGTAGTGCACGCGTATGTCTCCCATTGAAACATCACGGGCCCTTAATGACATAGCGTTCACTATATCCGGTCAAGTCATTTCTTGTAATAATCAGAAAATGCTTGTATGCTCAAAACGTGCAATTACAGTTTGTTTCGTTTTTGTTCCTAGTTCTGTGTTTGCCGCATACTTTATTTTGTGAGTTTTTGTTTAAGTGTTGGGTTGTTTGTACATGACGACTATGTAATCAGCTATCGATATCTCATGGTCATGTGCAACACACGCTAGTTACCAGCCGCAATAATCGATTGATAAATACGGTCAATTGTTTAGTTAATGTTTCACAATAATTCTGGATAGTAACTGTACAATATTTTATGTCCCAACAAAATTTCGAAACATGCAAAAAACATAGAAATAATAGCAATAATATCAAAGTTGGAATATCAACAGTGAAACAAACACAGCAACACTCTCACGCACAAAGTAGAATCAACATTATTGCCTGAATAGCGGAAAACATTTCAGAGACTTATGGATATAAAACAAGAAACACTTTTCACAAACTTTTTTCTGTTCACATTTTGTGGCAAATCTGTCTTTACAAACACGGAACCACTGCTCATCCTTCTTGTATGCGATCGGCGACTAGTGTCATTATGCAACCTTCAAGACCACAGACCAAAAAACACCTAAAGTACGGTATATCATTATTAGCAATAAATGTAAAGGCATTTCAGAAAAGTAAACCTTCATAGTCAATTAAGCACAAAAACGTTATGTTTGCTAATGGTTCAAGCCCTTCAGAATCGGACGAACCAGAATTTAAAGATTATTTTACAGTCCTACAAACAAAGATTAAAAAAGAAAGAAAATGTCGATTGAGCGCAAAAATACTGCACTGGTAAATAGGAGGCGAGGATGGAAGTGGCCTCAAAATATTTCTGGTACCTGAAATACCTACTATAACCAACAACCGGCCAAAAATATCCTAAAATTGTACAATTAAATGAGTACAATATTTATCTCTCAATTGGTGTAATTATGCTTACACGTAACATGTACAGATTAAAAAACAATACGCACAAAAATGCGGCGATTAAGAGTCGCTGTATCGTACAAATTTGAGTCAAAATATCGAATCGCAAAAAATGTAAAAATAAATCGCAAATCATTTCTGAATCGAAGGCACACGGCAAAACAAACTTTCGTACAGAAAAGGAGGGGAAGTGTATAATGGGGAAAGGCACACGTGCGCATAACATAATTAATGCAAAACTTATGAAAATTTCGCCACGTGTTCTCAAAAATTTTCGTCAATTTTTTCGCATTGGACAAAAATTGCAATGAACCCAGCCAACCATGCTATGGAGATTGGGGCTGTTGTTGCTGCTGCTGCAGTTGCTGCATGCTGGCCCTCAGCTCTTGAACCAACGCTCCACTTCGCGTCTTGTACTCTTTGCTGTCAAGAAAGGTCTTGCCCTGAAAAAGTTGAGTGCGACTGTGGCATTGAAATCGAATCATTCAATGGTCATGATAACAAGGCAGACCGTAAAATAGACTTCATATTCCAAGTAAAATGAATAAGAAGAGAAAATCAACGTGTCCATAACGTGCAACCTGTCGCACAATGTCGGGCGATTCGACGATGATCTTTGGCGCACAACTGGGCACCACCTTGCTGTTGGCTGCATCCGCACATTGAAGCAGGTAGTCACGCGTGTAACGGGCTCGCACCAGGGGCTCAGGGGGTGGAGGTAGCGGCTGTGAGGGTTTTTGAGATAGGCCCTATGTACCATGCGGTCACCACAATTGTCAACCACAAAAGGGAACTTATACTTTATTTGGTGCATCCACCAGATTCGGTGTCGAGCGCGTGCGTTGTTGCGCCTGCGCCCGCCAGTTTAGCATCCGATCGGCTTCCGATGGCTGATTGCTGAAAACGTTGCCAAATCGAGTCGTTGACAACACAATATGGTGTGTAGATCAAGTGATGTTGTTACAAATCGTGTAAAAGACGGTACTTTTTTGGGCGGGATCGGGATCGGGATTGTCTTTTTCAAAATGCCGGGATCGGGATCAGGATCAGAAAAAGGGCCCGGGTCCCGGGATCGGGATCGGGATCCCGTTCGAACACTGTCTTTTACACAATCCTGCTGCAAGACATACGCCTGTTTCTCCTGATCAGCGAGATGCACTGAGCCACGACGTCGTCGTCCGTTCTGTATCGCATTCGCTTTCTCCACCGAACGTTGCAGATCGCCTGACCAATGAAAAACAGTCGATTTAACTCACAGGAAACTCATGAAAAATAGTTTATCTCGACAAAAAAACAAAACTGACCATCAACTTCGGGCGAGAAACTGGGCACGGATTTGCGACGTTCCGGGTCATTGGCGTGTGACGTACTGCCGCTGTTGCTGCCCGCTGCCGAACGACGCATGGGCACTCGACTGATGAAATATTGGTTGAGCGCGTCTTGCGCTGCCTGAATCAGGGAAAATCAGTTGCTCATTTGTGTTGCGACACGCTCCATATCACAGCTATTTATACATGAATGTGATATTGGCATTGCACCATGGGGCTCAATCGGAAAGTGCGTCTTTGTCACAACAATAGCCGCGCACCTGCAGCACAGCGGGGTCGGTGCAGCTGAGTTTGAGCGTGCCATCGGCGGCCGTTTCGAATTTGATGTTCATATTGTCATCACCCGTTTCCATAAACACATCGTTGTCGGCGTCAGTCACCGTGTCCACTTGGTGTCCATTCTCAGCACCCTCTTCGCTCGTGTCCGGCTGAAGAAATGTTTACAAACATTTTTTTACGGAAAAGAGAAATTTAATTGAGTAAAAATTCAAATTCAACACTGACCCGATTCGGCGATACGTTTCGTTTGATGGTTTCCTCGATGAGCACTTTGGCGTAATTGATCGATTCCTCTGTGTTACCAGTGATGGTCAACGTGCGCTCACGGGCCGCTTGCGCAACTGGAATGTGGACGAGTGAAACATTACAAAGTGATCAGTCGTGTATATTTGATGCTGATTTGCACCTTTTTGGAAGCTGATAACTGTTTTGCTCAGCTCCTCGACCACGGCAACTCGGCGTCCTTTCACACCCATGACTGAAACATCACGCAAGACGATTAGGCTTCGAAATTTGACGTGACGATCTTTTCTAAGCGACATACTTTTTCCCGAATCCGCGTTTCTGATCATCAGCTCATCGCGATATTGATTTTTGCCGGGCACTTTCTGCGGTGTCTTGCCGCTGTGCTTCACAACGGCGCCTTTCAGCCACGGCATAGCGTTCGGGTCGAGGTTATCGAACATGGCTGGCGTCAGATTGGGAGGTCCGACGCCGGGCGGTTGACTGGATTGTTAATTGTCATTTTGGTCCATCTTGTGAATCATGTCCCCAATCACTAGTCATATCGTGCCCCCACTACCGTAACCAACGTGTTCACATGTGCGGCAGCAGCAGCCAGATTCGGCATGGCTGTGAGGAACGACTGGGCACCGGTGGGTCCGGCAAGTGGACTGGCTGGTGGCGCCTGGCCCATCATGAACGCGTTCATGCTCGTCGGTGGGGGCAGGAAACCGGCTGGAAACAAAATTATGAAAACAGTTCGGGTCGAATGTCGGGAAAAAGTGGCACCAACCACTAGCGGGCACCAGATAGTAGCTGGCGGTCGGTTGTTGTTGGCTGCCGGCTGCGGCCTGCGCGAAGTCAAATTGGGGCGCACCTGGCGGATACAGGGGATGTGGAGGGCCGGGCAATGCAAATGGATTCATGGGCACCGAACCGAATGGGGGTGCCGAAATGGGTGTCGGGCCTGCAAGTATAGTGCCCCAATTGAAAAATGTGAAAAGTGAACAAAAGTGTGCGCGCAAGTGTGTTCAAAAGAGGATACGAACACAACGGTAGGGAGGTAATACACAATTGTGGTAAAGCTTCCGACACCCGACAAAAGCAACATCTAAACTCAAAAACCAACACGAATTGAATACAAAAAAGGCAAGCCCCGATAAGCCCCGTTGAGCAAGCGACCTGCAGCGGCAAGCATTGGTTGTGTCGTGACTGGATGTTGTTGTTGCGACATGTGGTGCGCTGCTGCGTCCATTTGTTGCTGATGCCATTGTGCCGCCATGTAGGACTGTGCTGCCCCCTGTGCCCCGGCTATCGTGTACGCGGTGGCGGTGGTCGGTGCACTCGACACAGCACTGGTGAATTGAGGCAGTGTTGCTGCGACAACACCACCTGCCTGCTGATGCGACATAAGCCCCGCTGCCTGGTGGTACATAAACGGCAAACCAGTGGTGCTCGTGTGTGACGCAATGTGCTGCTGCTGTGCACTGATGACGTTGCTGTGACGGACTGCTGTTGATGTTTCACGGTGTTGTGCACTGGTCGTACCCATGTTGGTCGTGGGATGGCCGTTGGTCGTGGGCTGATGTTGTTGTCGATTCAGGTAGTACTGCGAATGGGCCAATGACGGACGCCAGCCCATTGCACGCAGCTCGATCAGTTCCATCATCTTGAGACGACACGGTGTGCCCAATTGACCGCTGTCACGACAACACGCTTGACGCAGAGACACGAACACGCGGTTGAGTTCGGCTGAAACATCAGCTACAGTTGCATTAGATACCAGATGTGAAACATCAACCGGCTGGTCGTAATACCTGCCCGACCAACGATTCACTCAGTTCCAACAAGCAACAATCTATAACATCAAGGCGCATGCCTACTCTTATTTGATTGTTCCAATTGATCACCGAGACTTTTTAGTTGCTGACACAGCAACACGATCTGATCGGACAGTTGCTTCGTGAATTGGCCACTTTTGACACCGCTGTTGATCTGGTGCATCAAATCAAGCACCTCATCTGAAAACAACCTGTCACTGCGTGCGAGGTTTTTCAACATTCAAACTTTTGAAAACTGATGACAAAAACTAACCGATGGTAAGCGTGACCACCTGGGCGTTGGTCTGGAACTTTACCACGTGCTGTTTGGCTGATGTTTCACTGTTGTGAGTCGTAGTCGTGCTGAGATTCAACGGTCGTGGTTTGTTCGCTCGCTGTGGCCCACTGCTCGTGCTCTGTTGTTGCTGTGGCTTGGCCGCACCAGCTGTACACAATCGCGTCATTACAATTTCTCGACGGACGTATTTTTATCGCTGACATTTTTGTGCACAGCACGAAATTCGCATTGCTTTGCAAAATCCATCTTGACTCTGGTATCGCAACAGCATATTTTTTCTTATTTTTCCAGAAAGCACGCAAGCTGTTACTCCATATATCTTTTGTCCCATTTTTTATTTGCATTGCACTACCCTCGATACCGATCAACAACACCAGTACAGTAAGTATAGTAAATCCCTTGTAGGTGACAGTGATGTATTACTAACGAAGGCAAGGCATGTTTTATTTGGCTACCCCTGACTTCGCTAAAATCAGATCCCGCATATGAGCAACTTAATCCAAGAGAATGCTCCCAGACGTACCGTTTGCAGCAATGATGGGTTGTGCATCGTCCACCTGTTTCGGCGGTTGTGTTGGTGAGCTCATGACAACAGAGAATGATTGCAAAATATAATTTTTTAAATATTTTGTCGATTATCGTGGGTATTTCGAGTTTTATTTTCGTCGCTCCGAATTTCCGAATTTATTTATTTCGCGTAGATTTCGCTTCGGGAGAGAGATTTGCCGGACAGAGAGCTCGCTTGTGTGTGTTGTGATTTATCGGGAAATTTGTGCGCTTTTTTGCAAGACACGCCTTTTGACTTGCTGCTTATAATTTCGCCAGAAGTTTTTCAGTGAATGAGAGATAAATTTTTCGCTTTTAGAGCTTTTATTTGCTTTTTATGTCGCAAAGAAGACTTTGATTCGAATTTTTGATCGATCGATTGATTTGAGGAGTGAATGAGAGAGAGAGTACGGGTGGGTCGCTGAGAGAGAGAGATCAACCGAATCGGTCACGTGACCAATTTGGCTGTCGATAAGTCGATGGGTCGTCGCTTGAGAGCACGGTGCTGCACTCTGAAACATTGTGAAACATCAGGTAATTAATTATTGCCTATTCAAGTAAAAGAAAGAGAGAAAAGACTCACTAATTTTCCATCTGGTTGGACAAGGCACAGAACGCGTAATGCGCAATAGAGTTAGTATACACAAATATAGTGCGGTATTTGTTACACATTTTGTTCATTTTTATCACAGCAACAAACCGGAACGAAAATCTGGGGTGCAAAGCACGTACACAGAACAGAATATGATGGGGAAAAATAGGGGCCGAAAATATCGTTTCATTCAACTACAGACATTTGGGCATGGGCTGTTGAGATCAAGCCAGGTTTTGCCGAGACCAACCGGACGGCTAATCCAACAGGATATTACTGTTCCCATTATTAGCAGCAATTGCGTGTGCACGGTATTTTGGCTGGGATTTTATCAAAACAGCTGCAAAACCTTGGCTCACTTTAACCATCGTATAGTCTGTTGATTATATTTCGACATAGTGTATAAGCCCCATTCAGCGATGTTTGGAGCGGGCTGGGTCGACGCCATTCTAAATGAATGTTTCAAGCATTGCTAACTCAGGCAAAAGACCGATTGAACATTGCTTGCCGCGTGGCGCAAAAACACGTGGCCTGTCATCGCACAGCACAAACAATGTTCAATGGCTCTGCGAATGAGTTGGCAATGCCTACCCCTGAAACAATTCATTTAGAATGGCTCACCCACCCCCCCCCAATCGCTGAATGGGGCTTATACACTATGTCGAAATATAATCAACAGACTATACTATTATCTGTAGTTTGCTGTGTGGTGTTTCATAACTTTGGCATGTTGGGTATGGCTTATTACAAACTGCTCAAATCATCACAAACTAACACATCATAACGTTGCGATTGGTCTGACCAAAGCTGTTGATTCTCCTTCCTTGAACGGATAAACCTGAGCCGAATGAAAGTAATGGTCGTGAAATGAAGTCAAGGTGTGCAAATAGGACATCTAATGACATTTTGAGCGTGTTGTACCCATGTATAATAACGAGCGACCAAAGGGTAAATTCACTCATGAATACACAAGGCGTCTTCAAAGGCTGCATCACGCTTTAAAGTATGAACAGAACCAAAGTAAATAAGTAGCATAGCGGAATTGGAGAAAATTCCGAAAATTTCCATCCCAGTTGATTTTCAAGCAGAATGTATTGAAGTACAGCTACGAGTGTGGCAGAGGCTACAAGCAGGGTAATGTAGCGTCAATAAACGTCAGCGTTCACATATGTAGAGCCACTCTGGACAGCAAAATATGAAAGAGTGTGCTTTCGTCTGCCACTAGTTGTTCAGTTCTGCACATCTACCAAATTCTTGTGTGCAACGGCAATGTACATATGTACAATTTAGTGTGCACCTACTACATACCTATACTCCGGTGGTGTGCAGAGTAGTGTGTCAGTAAAGTGCGCGCGAGCAATGTAATGTACAAGTATAGAGACGCTGCGGTGGAATTCAGACGATACACCTTGTGCGCCAACAAACACATAGAACACTTGCAGACAAAATATTTGTCGTATAATACAGGTGCTAGGTATGAGCAATGTGAAGTGAAAATGTTGATGCCTACATATGTGGTACTTAGCAGTATTATGTACCTGGGTGCATGTACTGTATACGCTGCACACTTGTTGCGACATTGGCTAAGTCTGCCACTGTGCTGAAATCAAGCATTATTATGTGCAGTGAATATTTTGCGACGTACGGTGTGATGAAGTGCACGCATTGCGGCACCATTTTTTCGATGCGCCTATTGTTTTCAGAGAACGACCTCAGCTGCTTCCCCACAATGCACGTCACATTTCGTTCACAATACGCCGACACGACTGCCGAAACACACAAACACCGAATGCCGCAGCTTTGGATGCCAATGATCCAAATTGTCTTGCGATAGATAACATGAAGATAAATATTATGGAGTAAAACAATAACCATACCTATACATACGTACATACATGTTATTTTCGGCAAATACGTGGCTTGCATTACGTTATGTACCTGCCATGATAGAGATACATAACAACCTATCGGTTTTCGAACAAAAATATGGTAATCTTCAGGTTAACAGCGTAAGTCTGCCATAATCTGGGTCAAGCGACGGCACATAAACTTTGGCCATTTTGGCACAAAACGTGAGCGTGCTGCTTATGCTGTGCTGCACAGGTACAAAAAGAAACACGAAACGCTACTTTTTATTATGCTTGGCTACTGCCAACAGTTCCTCTTTTACCTTCGAGAAGCATAAAGATGCAGTGAATGTATGACCCAATGTTTATGGGCTTCAGGCTGCCGGAACAAAATGGGTTTCAAAATCCATTAAACCGGCGCATTTGCAGCGTTTTACGAATGTTGGCCCAAACACAAGATGGCAACGAATATAGAGTGAGTCCCAACCTCGTGAGCCATTATGGAGGTTTTGTTTTTGGTCAGTATCGAAAATGCTCGCTCTTCAAAACCCGCATAAAATAATGAATAATGCTGGCGGAACGACGTGTAACTCGGAAAATCACACCAGAATATGCATATTGTAGGTGTACTGTGATGATGACGGATTCCCGATAAACCTTACTTGGCCTGGACCTGGATCTATAAGTGCCCGAAGCAGCAGAACAAAGCCACCTTCCCAGAACCAAGCACGCAAGTCACACAGCGTCGACTATGTAAGTGGCTGAAGTGCGAGCAACACTTTGAAGCATTTGTGCCACGGGCCAATGTATCGGGTGTCACCCCTACTCACAAAGTGCTCCGTATATGTATGTACAGGAGTTGTACACCAGTTGTGCACAAGTTAGGTTGTACACCAGCCAAAAGCTCGCACCGCAAAACAGTGTACATACATTAAGTAGTTATGCCATGAGCTCAGCCGACACACAGAACTGAGCCCAAGCCTAGACCTGAAGCATGGCTTGTATGATGTTGTGTCGTTTCCTATTCCTACCCGACCAGTACCGTATCATCAGTGTTCATTGTCGAACGACCCTTTTGTTGTTGCAGCTTCCCTGGTCCAAAGCGCAGCACAGTTGTTTGGTCGTCATTAGAGCGGGAGAATGAGTCAACCCTTTCACGTAGATGCTCGTTCCATTTTGCCAAAATGTTCCCCACTCACCAGGACCGACACTGAACAACTTTGGTTGATGCTGGCGCTTTCGATAAAGAGGGACCATTTCGCTTAATGTTTAAGTGATTTGCTTTTTCGACAAAGTAAGCAAAGTAGTGAAGTAATGTAGTTACATACGTCCATAACTTTTCAAAAATATTTAACAAACCACAACACCCATCCATTCTCAGTTTGGCATGAAACATCAGTCATGTACCACAGCTTCTCGTGTCAATCATGCTTTTTTCATTTTTACCTCACGCCACCCAAAATACACGCGTGTCAAAACTCGTGTGATATGGTAACTTTACTGAGGCAAGTTTTCTTTAGGTTGTACATACTGTACAATAGTAGTGCACATACATTCATGTATACATGCACAGGTACTACTTAATGCATACCACACTAGCCAGTAGTTCCTCGCCCCATTTGTGGCAGTAAACCTTTCGAACAAGTTACAATAGTTGATCATAACGGCTGATTTTGACCAATAGTTTTGATTGTTGCGTATCAAACGCAGCGCGATGGTGTGACGCACGACAACGCGAAGGACGGGGCATCCTGGTGTACATGAATGGCACACTTGCACTGTTCGCTGACGATTATGACAGTGGCCCTGCATGTTTATGGTGTCGTGGAAGCCCGTGGAATGCTGCTATATTTGCAACATGTTTCGTCGACCCAACGTTTGCCTTTCATTTTCAACTGAGCATAAGCGGTCTTTGCATCCGCAATGCTTGTCCCCCACACATAACGCTTTGGGTGCAATTTGGTGTGATAACACACTTTTGTGGAACGATATGACGACCATAGCCTAAGTATGCGGCGTAAACACAGAAAACGTTTCGTTGCTGCTATATGTACATATGTACCACTTGGGCTATCGCTTAGCAAGTGCTCAAGGCGAGGAAGCAAACACCAACATCTGTAAGTCGTAACTCATATTACACTCACTCTCAGCTTGTCTGATCGAAACTCTGTTTTCCCATGCAGCACCTCCACATGTCGCTTAGATATACGTACATGTACAGTAGGTATATGTGACACGTGGTACCACAGAGTGTGTTTGTATTGATCCCCAAGCTGTACGCTTTTGCACGAGCACAAGCGTGGGCATAGCTCTGCATCCGAGTTTCATACAAGCGCAAGCGCAGAGCAGAGAGTATTGGTGCACAGGCCACAGACCGAAACTCCAGCGGCACGAGGAGCTTGTGGCTTGCGCGTGCTGGCTAACGAGCACAAGCCCTCAGGCGCAATTCTTATCGGTTTTTTGCGCCCCCCCACATCTTTTCGTGTTCACATCGTGTGCTTGAATGCAGACAACGCGCGAGATTGACTGATTTAGCGAGCGAACATTTGAATGGAGCAACCCGTGAGCAGCATCTTGCCTAGCGACCAGCCCCTAACTGCTTTGTCACGAAATAAAGATGTGGAATTCTCGGTCGGCTCCGAGCCGCTGACGACAGCAGCAGCATTTAATGGCATTGAGCAGTGAGTTTTTTTCATCCCGGAGATTTTCGGGAAAAGATTTTGTTGCGACACAAAATGCTCAGAATTCTCAAATCCAGCAGCAGTCGGCTGACCGAGCCAGCCACCACCACCAGCGGGCCACGACGCTCTAGCAAAGGCGTCGAACATCGAAAACCGATGAAAAAACGAAAACAACGAAAGTTCCACCAGCTGTTCCCGACTCTGCCTACAACTGAGATGCTTGTCTGTCGTGAGTTCGGCCGTTTTTCTTTTTAACGTAGGTATAATTTTCCAAATAAACGATTTTTTGGCCAAATATATGACAGGTTTCAACTGTGCGTATGTGACGGACAAAGGTGCGCTGATCCAAGGATACATGTACGTGTCGAAACATTGGATATGCTTCTATTCGAATATTCTGGGATACAAGAAAACGGTGGGTTGGACACTTTGCCAGTGCCGTGAAACATTAGCTCGATAATCCATACATACAATGCCGTATGAAACATCAGTCAGAGCTCTCCATCAAAGTGCAGTCTATTTGCAGTTGACCGTCCCGTTCAAGTCGGTGTCGTCGATCACCAAAGAGAAAACGGCGCGAATCTTTCCCAATGCAGTCGGGGTTCGAACCCTGTCCGGTTTATCGTACGTGTTCGGATCGCTGATATCACGTGACAACACCTATCATCTGTTGGTCACCTTCTTCGAACGATCTAAGGGCACTTGGGGTGTCGATGGAACCGGAACTGAACCGGAACCGATTAATGGAACCGACGAGACAGTCGGCAATCTCACGCCGAACATAACGACAACCATCAAAAACAGGGTCAAGGTTGGTGGTTTCAGGCTCGAATGTTTGGGCTGGCCAACTGCCGGCAAGCTGATGTTTCACAAAGATTACAGAGCACACAAGTCGACGACGATCAATCAATGTTGGGCACCACGACGGCATCGGAATCCGACGATGATTGGACGACGGTGCACTCGGATGAAAGGAGACAACATGGTTGGACTGTCTGTGAAACATCACCTGACCAGCTGGTGTTGCGCATGAAACTAATTGGGTTTCTTTTTTCAGTCCGATTGCGTCATCAGCATTCACAACGACTCACCAATTCTGATTCAACGTATTTTGATTCGTCCTACTCAAGTGACCCGTACTGCCGTGAAACATCATCGACACCGATCTTCTCCTGGCAAACAGTTGTGATCATTGTGTGTGGAGTGTGGTGCGCGCAATACTTGGGCAGCGTAGTGCCTGCGCTTTGTATTATTTGATGTTTCACTCCCCAATGGATTAGTTCTTACAGCATCCTCACTCTTGTCATGTCCGCCTGTCTCGTGTCAACCACATCGAAAATATCATCTGGCAGAGCCGGGTAAGATTATATTTTCGAGTCTTAGAATGACGTCGCTAAAATCCATACCGATTTACGCTGTTTGCAGACAAACTCAGTTCCTTCCTTTCGGGCCATCCCAACTATTCGATTTTGATCCCGGCTCGGATCGGCTGTCAACACTACGCACAATTGTTGATAAAACCGTGCTGTTCTTGGACAACGTTAGCACATTATAGTTAGTTGGACGATATTTGTGCTGAAAACCATCACTGTTGAAAAGTTTTTAGGTCAGTCACGATTTGGACCATTTACGCAATGAACTGCTGCGTTTGCAGTCGACTGGTTGTGATGAAGTGCAATACACGGCGAACTCATCAAGCTGATAGGAGAAAAATTTGTTGCTGTTTGTACAATCCCAATGATCTCAAATAAGAATTTTATTTATTGCAGAACTTCTATATGTTGTGCAGTGTACAGGGACAAACGCAAATAAAGCGGTGACACGAACACTCAATGTTGTACATCAAAAACAGCAAAAGCCCTGAACAACCGTGAATATGTCGATGTTTCTCTGGACACCATTCAAGAGAAAAATAACATCCCTAGGTAGTTTGAAGCGTGGCATTATACGAAAAACTAGGCATAAGCTGAGGTAAAAACACCAGACATTATAAATAGACTGGCCTAAAAATCCACGTAAAATACACGTGTGAGCAAGTGAGATCAATGATATGCCAACAAGTCTGGGTGCCTGAAAGTTCCGTTTGTAGACCCTGGAGCGAACGACGACTACTTTTGCATAAGGAGAAGAATATTGCACAAGTCGGCTTAAAGGGCTTGTAAACAGAATGTGCCGGAACCCCAGGTATGACTCACGCACAATAATGTATAGCTAATTCAGCTTCCCCTCCTGCTTCTTGCTGCCATTCAGCTGTTGTTGCATTGCACTTGGCTTGTCGCTGCCAGAGGTGCGTCTACGCTCCTCAGTATTGGCTGGTTGCACATAGAAGAATGTCATGATCACAAAACAGAGCAGACGGGCCAAAAGTCTGATGATGCCCATTACCAAGTAACCGGCCAGGTAGACCACTGGGAACACAATGCATAGGACGAAGCCCACAAGGTACCACGACGGGGTGTACTCGTACGCTTCGAACATGGCTGACTGACTGATATTTCAAATATTCACCAGTTCTCACGGATGAGGAACAGAACGTCGATTTTGTGATGTTTCACTTTGATACGATCGGTGTGTTTGATGAGGCGACCAGCGATCAGGCCGTAGACCAAACACGGCACACCTGAGGCATGAAATGGAAAGACTGTTAATGGCATATCGAATTTTTAGGGGCACGTGGCCGTGGTGCGCTCAGCACTGACGATGACCTGCTGCACCAAGCAGCTAAAGAGCAGTGTATAGTATAGTACAATTCACATTTTTCTATGGCGCCTAACATCAACGACAGAAAAAAACTACAGTATTGAAAAAAACTCCAGGAAGAAACAATAAATCCGACGCACTCACCCAAGTTGAGCAGTTTCAACAGCGCAAAGAACGCATCCAACGTGGTCAAATCGACAGGCTTGTGTTTGGTGCAGTGATATTTGATGAACGGATAGCAGCCGGTGCGCAGAATTTGGTAATTGACGCCGTCGACGGCAAAATTGAAGTTGGATTGGCCAAAGTGATCGTCCTGCACTTGGCTGTAGCGCAGAAAGAACGAAGTCCACTCGGGATGGTGTCTGTGCGCGATGTAGGCACCAAGCACGTCCGATGCACACGCACGTCGACTGTAGTTGACGATTAGGAAGGCTCGGATCGATGTGAACAATCGACGGTGAAACATCAACTAGTCTGAAACTATGTGATGTTTCAGCAACGGTTGAAATCGATGCCAATTATTACGGATCGAACAAATGCGTCATCACTAAACCTTACATACACATTATGTGTTTTCACACCAAACGACAAAAATTTGAAAGCATTTGTTGAGACTATCAGCACTCGGAAAAATATGAACGAAAAAAGTCAGGTTTTCCCAACACCCACCAGAAGTATAAGTAATGCAGCCAAGGAGCTTATTGCAAGCAACCTTTATTGTTAGCCAAAATTCATCAATTCATATCAGCAGAGTTGTACAGGATTTGACTTTTTATTCTTTTCGCACAATTTCATGCTATGGCAATATCTCGACGGTAAAACGGACTGACGATGAAAAATGGGCCACGATATAACTTCAGGCGCAAATGTGTTGGATACAATAGAAAAAAATGTATAATAGTCGTTGCATTAGAATATTGTGGAAGCAGGAGGATTATTTTGGGCTAAATATTACAACGGAGCACCAAAGCTGTTCTTACGAGAAACAAGGCTTTTGCGTTAAAAATTGTCCGCATAAATTGTAAGTGGTAGGCGCGCTAGGCAAGTGGTATTATAATTAGTACAATGTATTTTTTCAATTACCCCAATAATCTGACGACTAAAGGGCGGCAATACGCTCTAATACACAATAATGTTAGCACTTTTTGTCACAAAATAAAAATACCCCAAGATAAACAATTTTGGCGCTAATACACAAGTTGCTGTAGGGCGGGAACCTACCTATTACGTACTGTACAGTAGGTATACAGTATCTTTCCCATATAGCGACCGACTGATATTTTTGGCATAAAAACAAAATACAGGTCAGGGGCCTTGTCGAAGCAAAAAGTTCTATACAGAGAAAAATATCTGGCCATGGTTTCAGGATAAAATGCCCTTTTCTGAATGCAAAACAATTGTGGTAATATGTAGCAAATAGCACGTAACAATCACAAGTTGGAAACAGAAAACAGACACACATAAAAGTGAAACGCAGTTACAAGGATAAATTCTTGAGTAAAAAATACACGCAGGCCGTGTATAGCAACGCTAATAATGTAATTTCGCTGAGAACTCTGCATATTGTGTATGAAACATCAGCAAGTAAGAAATAATACGCAATAAGAACCTCGTTTCTGTCAACAACAAGCATAAAACAAACATGAAAAGAACGAAAAACAAAAAACAATCGTCAGCGTGCACGTTGGGAGCATCCATTTTGTCTATCAAGAACAAAAAAGGTTGAATGCAAAACTCCCGAGACTATGAGATATCGATTGGCACTATTTTGGCGAATACTTTTCCCTCATAGAGAGGCAGTTCCTGGTCATCATTGGCGATCTCCTTGTGCACAACACACGCACCCGAATCGGTCACGAGGTCCGGGTCGATACATTTGAAGAAGAACCTGAATGAAAAAGGCAAAAGTTGATCAAAATGAATTCATAGAACACATTTGCTTGTTATCATGCCTATTGAAATTGGTCCAAAGTGTATGCAACGCCCAGTGAAACGAACGAACCATGTATCAATACCAATCCAGGCGCGTACTAAAAACTTAATAAAAATTCCAAAAAACCCTTACCTCGAATTGATTTTCTTCTTGCCAAAGGCAGCGGCTTTGAATTTCCGTAGAGTAATAGTCGGTTCGCGATAGGTAGTGATGAGCACGGGTATCTCCTCCTTGTCGTTGCCCATTTGGTAGTATATGGGCAGATAGTCAATGGCCGTGGGTGTGTGCAGTGCTCGATGACTGCTGCCCACCACTGACGGCTCCAGTGAACGACGGACACCGCGACGTCTGGGACATTTTGGAAACGCTTTATTCAATTGCTTCTTTCATTTTACATTGCAAATAAGAAGAGCTGCGAATATGCATAAATACATTTTGTATTCCAAACTCACGGTAATGATTGGCTGTCGATGGTTTTGCCGGACGACGTCCGAATTTGCTGCGGGTGCTGCAGCTTGCGATGTTGTTGACGACTGCAAACAACGAAATCCACATGTGTAGAATTGCTGCGCAGAAATTGGTTTTCAAAATTAAAATCCAAAAAAACGCAGACACCAACCCATCATTGGATGTGATGAGCGCGCTGACTTGACTGCTCACGCCACTTGATGTTCCACTCGATATGCCACTGGTGTCCGACACGGCCATGCCCGATCGCGGTTGTGTTCTGCAAAATTGTGCACAACAAATTATTGGATGCGCATGCATAATTACTAGAAATTGGTACAAATCATCAAGGATACACACCGGAATTTCATAGTTTGTCCAGCGAAGGCCGCTCGAGCCGCCGCATTCGCACCGGTGGGTGCAGCCGATGGATAACTTGCGTCCATACGCGTGCCCCTGGGGAAGACCGGGGGAGGACCCTGCGATTGCGGGGTGGTGACCAACGGAGTACGTGTCTTGTGCATTGTGCCGGGCAGACTGGAGGCTCCAGGAGTGGTGGGAAGCTGGGAAACCAGCACGGGCACGACAGGGGGAAAGCGTGCGGCACCCGGCGAGTGGGAACCTGTAATTGACGGATAAACTAGAGGACTATGCCAATTTTCAGGCAATACTGATGCAGGCAACGGCAGAGGGGGCTGACATCATGCTAATTGCTGACAGCATTCGCAAATGGCAGTCCAAAAATCACCGCAAAGCAGCCTGATATGAAACATTAACCAACCGGACGACCGTTTCCTGCCACCATTGTTGACATTGGTCTGCCATCCGGGTGACCTTGTCTGGCCGGGCGACTGTTTGGCCGAATCGTCCCATCCAATCCGACCCATGTGTTCCTCAAGCACATCCACTGGATCCTTGTCTTCTACCGTAACCACCGTTTGCGAGTAATGCTCAATGGCTTGACGCGGTGCCGATGGGTTGTTGACGTCGACCTGCATGAAACATTAGGTTCGTCATCTGGGTGGACCTTATCCATGCTTCGCAACGTTATTAGAGCAGTGTTTTTTTAAGGCTGGCGTTTCAATTGAAACTAGGCTTCCTTCTACAATTTACACGTGAAACCTGAGCCAGGCAAGCAGGGATTGCTTAGGGGAAACAGGTTCGAAATTTGAAAACATGCTGATTAGGACAAAGAAACAGTTCTGAATTGACACCAGACCCTGTCACACTGTGACAAAATATTGCGCGCCATTACCAGACGCTCACCTGTGAGAGTTGTCGAATGCATTCATTGAGATGATGTTGATTGAGTTGTTCGGCCTCGATCTTCTGCAGTTTCTCACACAAAACACGAGCGAACTCCCGACGTTGTGACTCGTCGCCATCCGGCTTCAGCGTCGGTTCAGACGTGCCTCGGTCGGTTCGCTGAAGTAAAAATACAACCGCAGTGGTTCTGCAGTAGAACTTGCAATAAGAAATATTTTTTTAATAATAAGGCTTTTGATTTATGCAGCACAGACCTGTAGTATACCCAGTACCGTAAAAGCCTAAATACGAGGGAGGGCTCTATTTCTTCACTGACCCCATTTCGGGGGCTCTATTTAGGTTTTACGGTGCAGGTAGGGCCACATAAAATGTGCAGTGCCCCATGGGGCCAAGATTGAAATCCGCGCAAACCACAGAATGTTCAAAAGAGTTCAGTCTAACCGGCACCACTTTTGTATTTCCCTCCCTATTCGTTCTGATCTGCTGGTCTTTGCCCTGTCGTTCACTCCTGTGCTCCTTGCGATGGTGCCCGCTGCCAGTGGATGACATCAGATAGTGGTGGTGGTGGTGATGGGGCTTGCGCACTCGCTCACTGCTGCAAACAAGGAAATTAGGGGAATCTTTGTCTTGGCACTCAGCTGAGTGTTTCGGCCACGGGAAGTATATTACAGAATTTAGCACGTCATTAGTTCTGACCAGCGTAAAAGTTGCTCCTCGCACCACTTGATAACCAACTTTCAGGTTGGTCAAAACTATAGTGGCACATATCAGCAAAACCTTAATACAAAAGGTCAAGTGTTCCAATCCTGCCTAATCCAGCCCTTGGAACTGGAAAAGAAACAACTCGTTGATGTCTTAAGAAACACAGTATTGAATTGGACGCTATTGTTATCATGCCTAATAATGACACGGGGCGTGATGTTTTTAAAACAAAAGAGGTTTGAGAGCAGCCCATCCAACTAACACGGAGCTGTGCGTGTCTGCCTCACTCGACATCACCGATGAGGACACAGCTGAATCGCACATGGATGGGGGCAGTTGGGGCACATAGTTGGTGTGGTACGGGTTGGCTGGCAGCAGGTGACTGCAACATGCGCTCACATCAATTTGGGACATACAAACATTTCAAGTACTACAAACTCTCGTAATGGTACTACTACATTTAGTGAGATCGGATCGGATCTGCGCTGGTCCCGTGAGTTTCCTGAATGTAGAACGTTTCGAGATTTGATTCCACCAATTGCGACCAGCGTAAAAGTTGTTCTCTGACAATTGTATGCTGGTCGAAACTGGTGTCACTAGAGATAATATTCAAGAAAGGAGGTCCGATCCGATCAACCATTTTTGACACTGCATGCTGTATACGCATCGGTCAAAATGCTCCCTGCTAATCATGCCATCCTTGTTATCATGCCCATTAATAATTCAATCCAAACGCCAACTCACGCATTCCTCTTTGCCGACGTCGATGTTGCGCCAGTGGCCCTTCTTTGTTTAACGGTCGCATGCAGATTGGTCTCGGTGAGTGCTGCCGCGGCCGCTGCCTGTTGTTGTGCTTGTAGCAGTTGTTTGTTGATCGTGCGTTTGTTCGAATGAGACAGTGAAACATTAGTGGGTGCATTAAGTCGCACCGCAGCGGGGTCGCCCGAATTGGGTGTTGTCCGATATTCCCTTGGTGGGACAGGGGGTGGCGGCGGTTTGAAACAGTCACCAGCAACAGCACTAGATGGACCGGGCTGGGGCTCGACACCCACCGATTTTGACATGACCGGGGGTACAGAGGCCGGGACGATCAACCCTGATGATGACCCAATGATGTCGTGGCTGGGTGGTGGCACTGAGGCAGGCCTGGACGCGCTGGTGTTCGCGTCTGACGAGTCCCCCTCCTCCTGAACGGGCGCCAATGGCACTTGTTGTTGTTGTTGAGTGGATCCCGCTGTTTGCCCGCCGTCCGATTGTGTTGTTGTGGCAGTGGGCTGTATTCTCGCATCACCCGAGTGTTGTGATTGTGCACTGCTGCTGTCCAAATGGTCGTCCAGCTCCTGTATGGCCGATATGTACAGATCGGAACGGACGAATGCCGCATGCTTGGTGCGCAGTGCTTGCACCACCTGAAATATCAGATGTGGTGATGTTGGAGACTGTTTGGTTGTGGTTGGCGAAACGAAACCGCTTTATTCACCTGTGTCCACACACCGTGTAAATGCAACTAAAGCCAACATTATGCTGTCCCCGCGCACCTGTTGTCGTGCATCGTCATATATCGACTGTTCGTAGAGCGACGAATGCACTTTGTTGACAATGGTCGATCGGACATCACTCGATATCCAGTGAAGCACATCCTCACCCGGATTGGGTCGAATAAATTTGCGATAGATGCCCACGATCAGTTGTTTGGTCTGCCGAGCGCCGTCCGGTGTGCTGACGTCTAGACGCGCTAGACTCTCGCACGCAAAGTAGAACTCGGTCAACTGCGACGAACACTCTTGGCGTAGGAATTGATTGAACCATTGCAGACCTGCACAACGTTGGAAATGGTGTTAGTCTGGGCACGGTGGTGAAAACAGCAGTATGACTTTAGTTCGGTCAGTTTTGTTATCACAGACGGGTGGTTCACTGGCCATCGTCAATTCCCATTCAAAGTGGACACAGAAAAGAGATGTGACCAATTTATTTTAGCAAAACAGCACGTGTGCTCTGCTCAAATGTCACTCAATCGACCAAAAAAGATGCAAAATTCCCCCGAAATTCACCTTCATAGTCGCCCAACACGAATCTCAGATCCTTTGCCCATCTCAGATACTGCGGCGTGGAGCGTTCTGACGAGCACGGGGACTGATCGCCTGATTGATCAAGCTGAACGGGTGCCTCTTCGCCACCTGCACGTTCACAGAATCAATGAATGTCCGGGGAATATTTTTGGGTTGAAATTCGACGAAAACATTAATTTTCAGGAATAAAAATGTAAAATCTGATCTGCCCCACACGAAAAAGTTTCGTACCCCAAGCACCGAGCCGACCTTCTCTGGCAAATTCGGACAGCGATCCCGATTTGCTGCCATGCCTGGAGAGAGTGGCGGAGAGTGTTTGTATGAGGGCTTGTTGCTGGCTGGGCGACACACAACGAGACGACGACTTGGAGCTCGACACCGTCGCCGCCGTCGCCATTCGGACAATCGACTCTGCAAAATGAAAACAATTTTGATCAAATTTCAGAAAAAAATGATAAAATCGACCAAAAGCGTCCTCGAGAACTGGTCTCTGATTCACAGCGGCAAAAACAGACACGTTTTGCATTGCACCCATAACGTGTGTGCAGACGCAGAGAGAGAGAGAGAAACCGAACTGGTGTGTCAGTGAAACATTGCAGCCACACACACATTGCAGAGAGAGCGGTGCACATCACAGGCATGTGTGTCAGTCAGTGTGTTTGACAGAGCGGCACTGATGTTGTGTGCTGTGGATATATACAATCATCATCATCATCATAACGTGCGGTTTCGTGCTTTGATGATTGTCGAATACATATTATTCCCCCTTTTTATATGGATACACGCCGCCCGATTGAGGGTAAAAGGGGTGTTGTGCGGTGAAAAGCTCAGAGGTCGGGGGGTTGATCCATCAAAGTCACTATCACCGCCGTCGCATATTTTTTTTTTGAAAATCGCAAAATTTTACCGACACGATGAGAATGTGAGCCGCGATTAACTGACTGACCGTGTGGGGTGCTGCTCAGCGCCACGGTCGCCATATCGATCCGTATGTTGTTGATTATTATTGGATTAGCCGATTAAACGGCCATAAATTGGTCGCATAATTTGCTGCGTGGGGAGCTGTGGTCGTTGTGGTAAAATTGTACATTGCGGCTGCAATTGGGGGACAATACATGTAGAATTAGAATTGTCATCACAACAAAACCGGACGCAATTCAGAGGTCAAAAGCTGGACAATTCTATAATTTAAACTTTTTGTCGAAGTTCACTGGCGTTTTTGAAAGGAAAACAACGGCTGATGTCTACCACACAGATGGCCACTACAATCATAATAATACGTATAGAATCAAAGAAAAGCCTTGTCGTAGACCAAACTATACATGGTGCAGTTTCAGGTCCATGGATCATTTCAACCATTTTTTTGCGACAAGACAGTAAAGGCGGCACAAGTACAAAGAGCTACGACTACTTGGGCTAAGATGCAGTAACTTATTGCCCTAGTCGCATGGTGCAAGCAAAATCTGTTCGCAAAAAGTGGCACAAGATGTTTCATTTCACAAGCATAATGTTCGTGCACACTTGGTGCGCAAAGCAAGCACTTTGGCAAAGCAAGCAACTTTCATGCAAACATTTTTCACGGCCTTTTCGAAGACTTATGTTGTGTTTGTGTAACTGGTGCAACCTGAAAGTACGACAAACATACAGGAAAACAAACATCGGTGGTTGGAGCGGTTAGAAAAAGGTGGCCAAGACAGAATATGAACAATGAATAAGTGCCGGCCTCAGCCTATGCAACGAGTAGCTCCCGGAAAAGGGCCATAGACCAAAACTCGGTCGGTGGGTGTGACAAGACAAATTCGCGACACGAAAAACAACATGGTCGGTTTGTATTGTGGCTGCATAACCAACAATTTGTGACCACCCAACAACACACAAACATGTGCAACGAGATGCGTTACCGCATTGCGAGCGCGTTTCGGGTTCTCGAAATGACTTTGTGGTTATGGGCATGCTGCGATGGGGATATATTTGAAAGTATATGGAAAGCAACAAAAAAACGCCAATAAAAATAAATCCATCCGTCCCAAATTGTGTGCGCGCTTGCAGCTTTTGCTTCGGTGATGAACTAATGAAGCAAGCAAACGAACGGAGGACATCTACCTACACAATGTTGGGACACGTTGAGCGAGAGAGAAAAGTGTATTTAGAATGTAGCACCACCAAGACAATAAACACACGGTATACCCATGTGGGGGCATAATGGCCAGGTTCGGACTGCTTTTGTATTGCCGCTAGCCACGCTGTTGCGGTCGTTTTTGCAAGCTGAGTTGTGCGCACTCTTGTTGTTACCGGCAAAAGTGAGCGTATTTACTGTACACACTTGCTCAGTTTTTAGAACTAATTATGAACAACAAATCCAATTAAAACCGATCAGTCCGAAGCTCCACTCGACATTTTATGTGCACCCACAGAGCGAGAGAGAGCGACCGTATAAGTGTCGGGCCGGAGCAAAGGCATAAAAATTTAAAAACGTCATTGAATACAACACGGCTCTGTACATGTACACGTCGGTAAATGACAAAAGACACGCGCTGCATCGTCTCTCTCTCTCTAATATGAACGAGCGCAGCGCCGAAACACGTAAAAGAGCCAGAAAGGGCTGCCTGCTGTTTCATCACTTTGATCTCTGCCGCCCTCTCTCTCTCTCATACCGCAGTCACACCGCAATGCAACCAATCAAATCGCAGGCTAGATTGCTATAGGCCTTGGGGTCTTGCAGCGATCTGTGCGCGAACAGGGAGGGCTACGATAGACGGGAATTGGGGGCTATCAGTTACAACCCGAGATCGGGTCACAATTGTCAACGTTTCGTGGTTATTTCTGTTTCCCGTGACTTATTCTTATCCCTAAACATAACACAACATCGTTTTTTACGAACAGCACAATGCTTTAAGGTAAAAAGGCTATTGCAACACTGCACATGGTAACCTGATGAGCTAATGCTTGTGTGTGACATGAAAAAGTTTTTTTATACAATGTGTTTTCTGTGTGTACAACCGCCAACCAGTGCATGCTAGTATTATCATCGCCAATAAAACCGAATAACCGACGTTGGCACACCAATAGTCAGTAAGATTTTATTCCGTGTTCATTTCTCTCTCAAGCATTCGGTGATACAGTGGAACTGCTCTCTCATCTGGTGTATTTGATTGAACAAAAGAAACCTTGCTGTGGGTAACCCCACGCTCTCAATTCAATATGGTGACTACTTTTTGAATCATAAAAACACCATAGTATTTGTGCATACAATAGCAACTTAAAATAACCGCTCGTTTCTCAAGGGCTCACCGGCACTTCGTCTAGGCATTGGTTTGCAAAAATGTACCTGGGTATATTTATACGATCAAGAAACCAAAATGGCATGGTTGAGGCAAAGTTGACCCAGATTCGATATTTTTGTCGGCTTGGGTGTTTGAGCAGCAGAGTGGAAACTAAAAGAGTACATACTGCACAATACCCAAACTTCCAAAGCCCGCCCATCGAAATCCTGCGTGCATGAATTGAAACTTGATAATTGAAAATCACAACGAGCGAAGATATCACCACAATCAAATAATTTTGCCTGATTTTATCGATTAATCGCAGTGATGTTTCAATTGCGCGCCTGACGTGCCGAGTGCTGCTCCAGTCGTTTGCCCCAGTGACAGTCGAGGTCGTAGGGCAGCTCGTCAACCATGTAGTACTCGCCTGAATGTATAGCTGACGTGCTGATGTTTCACTCATGGGAATTGTATAGAAACGGAAATGCTCATAAAAAGCGTTATTCCTATTTCAATGCTCAAAGCGAGTATTTAGTGTGAGGATCACCTATGAGATCTTATCGGCCTTCAATACGGTCTCTGCTATTGGCTAAGTTGAGCCTGGGCGGACGGGCTACTGAGCAAAGCACATTTGAGCAAAACCACTTTAAGCAAGTGAAAAACAGCAGGGGCCAAAAGAGCAAGAACCTAAAAACGAATAGGCCGAAGCGTAAGCCCAAGCTTAAGCACAAAACTAAGCCGAAGTGCAAGCCTAAGCCTAAGCCTAAGCCTGATACCAAAAGCAGTCCATGTCTAAGCCATTGGGACAAAATAAGACCACTTGGTTTTTTTGCCTGCCCATTTTTCTTGATCAATGTGGTCGTGCCCAAACGTGCTTTGCTCAATATTGTCCTGCCCGGCCACCGAAGAATGGCTCTACGCACAATACAGGTCGAACAATGTCAATGCCATTGATGTTTCACGAACCGGCGGGGAACGGCGAACGACATGCCGCACAAACGAAGCACTGTTGATGCCAGTATTTGTTCATCGCCTGCACGCACGTCTCGCGCAATGTCTGACCGCAACCGGCACATTTCGGATTGAACTTGTCTCCATAGCACTGCACACAGTACGGCAGTTGATTGTGCTCCTGTGCATGTTCATATTGCTGGTGAAACATCAGAAGATCAGACGCACTAATATGTGATTCTGAGCCCGACCTTTGTTGAGACACGGGCATGATTAACTGGACAAAGTGTGCCTTGTGAGACTAAACGGCACCCGATCTCATCAATCTTGTTATCATGCCCATTCATGGCATGTTGACTTGATGAATTTGACTTTCTGGAGTCAAAGAAAGGATGCAAACGCGCACCTGGAACGTTTGTTTGATGGGCATTTTGCATTGTTCGCATTTGAAGTGCTCCGGATGCCACAAGCGATTCATTGCCAACACAGCGTCCTCGCGAATTGCACCTGGAATTGAAATTGTAATTTTTTTAACTTTTTAAACTGTTTAAAAAGAAATGAACTTTACGATCCACAGTATGTGACCTACCCGAGCACACAGCACAACGACGTCGGTTGCTGCTGAGTTGCGTGTTGTCTCTATCGGCATCCCGATCTCGGTCTTTGCTGCTTTTCTTCATGATTCCGTCGTTGTGATGTTGATGATGATAATGATCACTTTGGGTCTGCTTCGTTCAATTTTTTGTTGCTGTGCAAAAATCAGCTGAAAAGTCGTCGCGTTGGATTTTCTTTGAAAATGATGACGTTTCAACGACGGTGAAACCTTATATGAAATTTTTGATCGCATTGATGCCGCAACAGTTCAACTGAAGTGAGTCGTTTTTGTGATTCCAACAAGGGTTCCCTCTATGACTGTATCATTTTAACTTTTATTCCTATTCCTACACTTATTCCAAGTTCATTGCTCACTTTTATTCATTTTTTATTTATGGTATCAGAATTCGTCACATCCTGCGTTTCGTCACCGAATACTTTTGAAAAGCTTGATCAACTAGTTAATTATTTATTTGTTGACTTTAGTTTTTTTCTTTCTTCCAGAATGTAGTCCTGGTTCTCATACTGTCCAAGCGTCCGAGGTACGCGTGCTTGCGTAACAGTGTTCCATTAAAGTAGACGTTTGACAAATTTAAGACCGTGATTTTATGTATTTTTTAATTTTCCGACCCATGTATATAATTGACAATACACCACCAGCACTCGAAATAAATTCTAAATCCAAAGCCTTTGTTTCAGCCCGCTTTTCTTATCCTTCTCTCTCGCTTAAGTGCACTGGCGGCACGGCGTCTGCCTTCAAAAGCAAAAGTGTTTCAATGCAGATTAACCTGTCACTGTGCAGCGCCGTGCATTTTATAAACCCGACACAAAGTAACGATACATGCTTGTACACGGCATATAGCAACCCGTGACCAGCTTTTCCTAAGGCTTTGTGTGCTGCTGTTTGTCTTTCGTGTACCAAAGTCTTGCACAGTTGAGTGCCACCAGTCTTCAATTGACTGTGACCGCCATTCAAACTTACCTGCACGCTAAGGGGTTTCATTTGCGCAGTAAATGTGAGACAGTCTGTTGGATCACTTGTCGTGTCTCAAAAACTGACGATGACCTGGTACACCCACGGTCCCGAATCTACTATTACGCAAAAGCGGCTAGTACATTTGCGTTCTGATGCTATAAGCAAAACCAACTCAGCATAAGAAAGCTCTTCTATAGTTGGCGAGACGTCAAGTGCGTGACAAATCTGCGTTCAATCGTATAAACTTGTGCCTTCACTCTCTGAATACGCGACACATACATACGTAAGTTACACATACTGAAAGCCACCCGAAGTTTGTTATCCGCTACATACAGATCTGGTGCAATACTGGAAGTGCTTGGTGGTTGCATTAACCACAATTTAACCAAAGAAAACCTCTGGATTTTGTTAACAACGTATAAACTGAAAAAATGCAGCTGTTTTTCTGTAAATTCCCTGTTTGAAGTGTTTATTTGAAACTCTGCCTGGACAAATACGTGATGACGCAAATCAAAAGAACAATACTTAAGTGCTGCTCTTCTGTGATTCCCATGTAGTAAATTACAGACCTGTATTCCAACAACCGTTGACCTCAACCCTCGAACCCCAGAAGAGTGTTTTTCTGATTGCCAAATCGCGGAGACAGCAAATTGGCTGCAATCTAATTAGTAGGCGCGTTCGTGCTGTTATCTAATCGCTCGAGGATAGGTCATCCGCTCACGGTAAGACCACCATTGTTGTGCAGTTGTTGGGGGCCCACCCCTATTGTTGTTGAGGCGCCCGCCAATGTGGCAAGAAACGTATAAGGTGCCGAGTGGCAGTGTTGGAGCCAGGATCCCGGAACACAGCTCCGTCATTCTTGGTGCTATCAGCAGATCATCATAATTTAGCCGTTGTGCAAGACATAAAGATGATGTGACCCGGATATGGGCATAGATAAACAAAGAAACCTTAAACTGGCATCAAAAGAAGATGTATACGGTAAATGACAATACTAGGTGAGAAAAATAGCATCGCAGAATGAGAATTTGCGTCAGAGAGTCATTTCCTGTCAAACTAATCACGTCAAATGTCAAATCAGACTATCGTCAACTGCAAACGACATATTTTTTGTTTATGCTGCTTTGTTTGCGATCAACCAATTACGTCAAACGTCAATTTTGAGCAAAATCTGAGACAGAAATTTAAGCTTTCATAACAAATGGTGCATTTGGTTCCAATGCTGAACCAAATTCGTCACCAGTCTATGGAAAGTTTCTTTTCGTCATCCGCAACGTGCTTGGTACCACGACTGCCATTCCCAGACATTAAGCACTTCAATTTATGCCCCGTCCGAAGCGCGGACAGAAAATGAAACGTTTCTCACCAACATATCGCTTATAATTTTCCCGGAATAACCGAAAAATACTTGAAAAACCATCGTGTACAGCTTTACCTCCGTTTGTCTGTCAATCACAACTAATCACCTCGTACCCTTTTCCATTGGTATTTTCGATGTATATTTGCTTTTCTCAGATGATATGACAGAGACATTCATTTTCACGCTCAACGTTTTTCTATTCGTTCATTAGCTGCGATGAAGCACTCGGAACGAAGCTTCATATAGGAAGGCAAAAAGCGTTTCAGGAGGTTTTCCGGCAGCGTGCAGTCATAAGCACTAAATTATTTCTGCTTTCTGCTTCTTGCTGCTTCTGACCAGCTTAGGCATCATCTGTTGTCCTGAATGGCAATCTGTTCTGCGCGTTGTTTATGTGTTTATTGTTATGGCGTGTGCTGAAATGATCGGGGAAAATAGCATGGGAAAAACAACACGGAGAAAAGAAGCTCTTCAATAAGTCCCTGATGAGGTCACAGCAGGGTGTGAGCCTGAATTTAAGCGTGTCATCTTTAGGCTCGATGGTTACCGTTCAGTTTCAAACCATTGATGTTAACCATTGTGGCATGTAATTTCTTCCCAGCGCTGCTTGTTTGTTTGATCTGGTACCCTTCGCTGGTGTGATGTTATGGACAAAGATGTTATGGACATGTTTTTTGTCCGGTTTATGATTCAGTTTATAATCCCAGCTTTGTATCGTCGATTTTATTCACAGCATCATCTCCCGGGAATTCATACAAACTTCACAACAGAAGAGGCGTTGCAGACCGCATGTTTGGTTTTTCCACGGTTTCAAAAGAGCTTGGTGCATGTCTTGTTCCCTAAGCCGATTATACAGCATGCTAGTATTTCGAAACGAAGCCCGGTCTGTGAAAAGCTTTGATGCTTCAAAAAGTGAACGCTCGCACAAACGTTTTTTGGCAACGAGACAAACGTTTTTCTGTGCGTTCTGATTTCTTTGAATTGCAGGAAGAAACAACGATTCAATTTCAATGCAACAATATTGTTGTTGTTGTCCTATTGTTGTTGGACGGTCGCCATGCCGGTTCGAGCGCTGAACACAACACCAAGGGAGCTTCGGACAAATTCAGTTCGCTGAATCAGCATTGTCACCTGGGGTTGAAGGGTACAAATTTCGTGTCCCAGGTTGAGTCAGCATCATCTATAGTGCACCTATATTGAGTAGCTGTTTCTATTCAGTTTGTTCACTAGTCCATTACAAATGCAGCTATAGCAAAAGCTATGCGCAAACTGTTAGAGCTTACCATAGCGTGTATAAATCGACAGCTTTTGGACTTTCTTTTTGCTCCGTGTGTACACAACACGGAGGGACTAGTAGTGCATACATGATGTGTGTACAGTAGGTGCACCACAAAAAACGCTCTACAAGCTGGCACAGACGCCATATGTATAACCTATACATAATGTTGGTGCGCACGTGCTTAATATTCTGGAGCATTGTTAGTTGGTACCTACTGTTTTTGTGTTTATACAGATTCACAGAAGATTGGCTCACTGGTCAAACTAGCCGCAGTCTTTCACAAGGCAAGCATAGAATATTATTTGGCGTTTTTTGCTGAGCCGATTTGTTAGGAATACAACTGCAGCTGAATACAAGCAGAGCTGTCTGGTCACTCTTGTACAGTGGGCTACTTATACTGCACCAGTTGCAGCTAATTTTCTTTTTCTCTTTTCTTTCGACGTTGGCATTATTATACAATGCTTACCCACAGCGCGGCTTGCCAACACTCTGTCGCTGTGTGTGGGGCATCGCACAGTTGTTTTTGCTGGCTGGATGGTTCGTGTTTTTTACGACACACGAACCACCGACCGTGTTTCGTATACATATAAATTGTCGCATTTTGGCGGTCGGCGCTGCGTAAACACAACAAGAACTTGAAGTTTTTACAACGCGAACCGCTCGCTCCACCAGATGTTTGACCCAAAACATCCGCTGATTTCGGCTCACCGCCGAGTATTGGGGCCTTCTTGTCACGGCACACTATTGTGGCTGCTTGGCATGTTCCGAATGAGTGTTTTGTTGACGGGACCTCTTCAGATCAGCCCCGATTGTGCAGCCAATATCTGATGAACGACTTTGTCGTGAACACTTTGACACATTCGAGTGCTTTACGATACGACCGCTCGGTCTTGAGGAGGACTCCTTCAGGCTGAGCAGCTCTCGAAAGTTTAGTCAACGCGACTGATCGTTTGCTAAACTGCCCTCCTAAATCATTTGAAGCTCAGTCTCAGCTGAAAGTGGTCGTCGTCCGCTGTGAACATAGAGAGTCCGTTGTCATTTTGCACCAAGCTCCATCTCCAGGTGCTACAATGTGTCTCATCTGGGCTGCGAACACCTTTGGCCATAGAAAGTAGTATCGTTTACAGCACAAACAATCACACATTTGCTTATGTATGTATTTGTTGTTGTTCATGTTGGCAAATGATTATGGCCCGCAGCTGCTGTCCGACCTGGGACTTCTTCACGTGAATATTGGTGAGAGTTTCCAGGTTCGAGCCAGAACGTTTCAAGTTTGACGCTCATGTCCACATGTGCTTTGTCTACCCTTATGACCTATGTACAAGTCACCAATTCGACTCTCCTTTTCGAGCTGTAATTCGCGGGGTCTACATTTGTAAAATTGCGTGTGCATTGACATTAGACGAACGAACGTCTTGTTCGGTACACGCACGCACGCGATAAACCCAACCAAGTCTCATATCTCACTTCACATGTCACAATGTCCATCAAATCAACTAGCAAGTAACCTGGCTCGTTATTACTTCACATTACAACGACATAAATGCTGCCACATAAAACAAACTCTATGAACTACATTGACATTAATGTACAAGTTGATAATGTCAGAATGGATGATGTTTAGTTTGCTCAGTCTACCAGGGGCAGAGATGGTCAAAACCCACGTGTAGTGCTTGGAGACCTTTCCGTGGTTTGTGAATACAAGAGAGTCTGGTCAGCCAGCCATAGCCAAAGTTTAAAACCATCACATTCAGATTTGAACAAATAAAGCCTCCTTTCTTTTCATACCTGACGTCAAGCAATATGTTTTGGCTGACTGCCTGTGTGCACATCTAACCTCCATTCAACCCGCAAAGTCGTATTTGTTGTCACCCATTCCATTTTCATATTATCACAGGCAGATTTCGGGTCCCATCTATCCACTTGGCGAGTCACCCTTTGAACAACGGTACCCAACAGGTCCAACTTACTGTATGCTCATGATATGAATCTGTATGCACCTTCTTTGCACGGCTACCGTCCCTATGCCCTGAGTGCTGTAACCTCACAGGGTGGTAAACGTTTAGCATCTGACATCACATCCATTAAGTATCGTATTTTATTTTCCCATGATCACACACTTTCGCTTTGGTGTCTGTTCGGCCGTTCTCATAGTGACAATGCTGAAGCCACTACTGTGAAACATCAACAACATGCAGTCATTGCAGTTCATGAGTTATACCTGTTTTCATATTCTCACCAAGAGCTTGCCGATGTTTCATCATCGCAACATGTTGAAACATCACAGTACATTACCACCACGGTGTCACATTATAACCAAGGATGACTGTGCACGAACGTATCAGTTTATGATGATCACCCCACGCTGAGGCAGAAGCACTTTTCGTAAAATATTGTGGCCAAGTGTGGTGTATGGTGCGAGTCATTTCAGGATGCACGCACGTGTACAGTATGATTCATGCCCTTTCTCTCTGTTCAGCGCAGAGTTATGATGATTTTATTGAAAGACCTGAGCAGCAGGGTTTTTTGTACAAAATGTTTTAAGGATGAATGGGCTAAGCGTTATGAGTCGCGCTGAGGTGCTATGGTATATTGAGCCTGTTTTTTTCCCTCTGATGCCTGTTTATTTATTTTTTTTCAACGCCCGCGAGTCAATACCTTCGCGGCGAACATAAATGTAATTCGGCAGCGGCGCGCCAGACTCACTGGGGCTCGTTACTCACAGATTGTGATTGCAAAAAAACTTTCTTTGGCCGAAAAGTGAAATGACCTGTGTTCAAAACGAACAAATCACTCGCTAAATATTTATTACCCCTCTTACTCTCGGTGACTTTCGGCTGCGTATGGTAAGTTACTTGATATCTATGTTGCTGTTGTTGTGGCCTTCAAACCCCGACACTAGACAAACTCCGCAGGTGGCGAAACACACCACTTGTATACCGACAATCATCCCAAACTTTTTCACACGTTTCAATCGTGTTTCTTGTGCGCGCTTCACTATTATACGTTCAGTTAATGTATCACACATGGCTCGCTAATTTGCAATTTTCCGCTGTTAGTCAGCGAAACGCTATTAGTCAAAGTTCGACATGTTACACATGATCACAACAAGACTTCTTACTTTCGCTCCAGTAAACGCTGACACGCATGCCGCATCTGAAGCTGGCGAAATTTGGAAACACAAATGAATTGAAAGAGAATAAATGAATCTTTTTGGGAAAGAAACTGGTTAAACAGCAAGCATCAGCTGCTGAGTATAAACACCTTTTTTCAAACTTGCCTATTTTTTCTCAGCCGTTATTTACGGCAGGCCATGTAAGTGGTTGTTGTGAAACAAGTTTACCGTTTTTTCATCTGCGTTATCGATAGCGACAATAGCGACAGCGTTAGCGCACATCAATCTTCATAAAACATCGTGTAAAGTTGCCTACACTATTTTCATGACCCGCTGAAATGTTGGCAGGCAATTTGTCGGACTGACAAGCAGCATCTATGATGTTTCATGATGAATCGTTATCATGGCAAATCAAGTGGCCTGTTAAAGTCGCTGTTATGTACATACATGTCCGTAGCTGCATTTTGGCACTGGTGATGCCCTGATGCACCACCATTTTAGCCTCGGAAAACTGACACATACAAAAGTGTGCAGCAAATTCGGCATATGAGATTGTAACTTGTTCCGCGTGACACATTTCCTTCCATCAAATGCGTAACATCAGTTTTAACGCAGTGCATTCACGCATTCTCACTTTAGTTTCGGACATGCATGCCAACCGGCCGCAAATTTGTTCGACACAGACCTGTTACCGATTGAATTTTCGACATTTTCTGATGGTTACAATACTTTCGTTGTAATTCAACATGTAAATCGATAGATTGTGGTTTGCACACATGTATTTTTCCGGATATTTAGAGACAAAAATTGAGAAACGTTATTTCCAAGCCATGTATTTTCTACAACAAACGTATAACTTGACTGTAATACATACTTGAAACGTTCACTGAGATACATGTACCTACTCCCGCAAACAATTCTTTGAGAAAAGCCCAGATTGCACCAAGTTTTACGTCCATTTTCTCACTCGTCGCAGCAAATTCCCGATCAGAATATCAATTTATGATCTGAATCTTAAATTTTCGATCAAATTTTTTTATTTTATGCATCCTCTCACCGTTATTGCCCCATTCGATGCGTGAATTTGAAAGTAATAAACAGAAAATAATCCACTTTCTCTTGGCTGCAAATATGAATTTTCTATATTCGGGGTTATTTATTGTCAATTGGAAACTGATCCTTGTTTATTGCTCGCGCCGTCGGACCCCACGCCTAGTTTCATATCTTTACTGCTTATCTTTCGGTTTATTAAAATCGGAATACTGTAGTAAGCTGTGAGATTTGCATTTGGTACACTGGCTTTGGTGCAAGCTCACGAGCAGGTATACCAGTTGTAAATTTTATTAGCCTCACCCATGGCTACCCAATAATAATAGCAGCGTATTGGACACCGAAACCAAAATTGGTTATAAATTGCTAATTACAGCGATAGCACCTTTGCTGATGATATTCAACAACTTGCAGTGTTAATTTGCATTTTGTAAACAACAACAGACTACAGTAACCCATCAAATGGGTTCTGCAGGCAAAAGTGCGTTTCGTAGCCTCCGGGTGACATGCCCATTATCACGCATCCATAATGAGTGCACGTATTGCATCACTTGGTGCGCACGCGGGTGTATACATGTGACAAAATGGACAACTTCAGGTCTCAGGCGGAACTTGGGAAAGAACCGGTTACCAGTTATCAGATGAACATCTGATGCACTCATTATTGTGCGTAGAGGTTAGTGAAGATGATACAAGCCATCCGTGATTATAAGCCAGCCCTGGTTATAATCTTTCCATCAAATCTCGCACCAAAGTCCGGCCTGAAGACCCCAATGGTCCATCCCAATCACAAGGCAGACGCCAGCAACCGCCGGCATCGTACTACGCCCCGCCCACTCTCATACGCACGCACGTGCACAGTGCACCATTTTGTACACCAGGAGAGTTGGTTTATGGCAATGACCCAAGCCAAGCGGAGCACCAGTAAAGTGTTGTGCGTACGTTTTGTCGTTGCTGTTGCTTGCCCACCCCAATGGATGGGGGCACCTAATGTTTTATCCATAGGAGGTCCCCACTGTGTCACATGCCACTTTAAGTGTTCGTTGCCTCTCTTCACTCATTTGGCATTCATTCTTTCTCTCGTTTTTTCTCGGACACATTTTTCCACATTTGTCTATCATCATTCTTTTTATGTGATACACAGAGAAAGAAGACCGCACGCTGTGTTCTTCGCGCTGCAACCCATTTCGATGGGGTGGGCACAATCATTCAAGCCCACTTACACCCTTCTTGGCAACAACGTATCTGGATTTCGGCCTTGGACCGGCGTCCCAGCCTGCTGACACTTGCGTTGTGGTTTTTTCTGTCGTTTTTCACTCTGTGTGTTCGTTTTATTTATATTCTCTGAAAATATAATGATGATAATCTTCCCATATCATGTCTGTCGGTTCTCTGCTGTTTCTTCTCCATGTCGTTTGGACGGAACAGAAAATTGTGTGGGATTTTCTCTTCTTTTTTGATTTTTTGACAGTTCAGAAAAAGTGAGCAAACCAGAGTGACAGGTTCAGGAATCCTGGGAATGTGATCCCCTCAAGTCCAAGGCTAAAGTTTCCTCTCTCCTCCTCAGAGATCAGAACCAGAACAGAGCCCGGTGAAATGAATTCCCCACAAATTGCATTACTTGTCTTTCTGATAAAACCATGTCCATTCTAATTTTAGTCTTCTTTCCAATGCATAACTTAGTATCAGTTCTTGCAGATATAAGCATACTTACATTGTATCTCGCTGATTATGTATGCATGGCGTGAAGCTACTTTATTGTTGTTGTTATTTGTGACTTTTCTAATTTTGGTATGGCATGGGAATGGGCAACTTAAAACTGAAGCACATTGCTTCTTGTTATATGGTCCGAAATCGTAATTTTATCTTTTTGGAGTCCGATGTTTCTGTAATCCTTTTTTGTTTTACGATGACCAACAACATTTTTGGTCATGTTCCAGTCCCATCTGGTTCGTTTCTTTATGACTCATGCGCCAATGTGTGCTGTATTTTTCATGAAATATTAATCGTGAAAACAACAAAATTGCTGTGTCAGCGCGCGCTCCCGCTCGTTTTTGGTTGCAAAATTATCCAAAACGCACTGTCCGTGGACCAGCAATTTTAAAAATCGTATTTTTTCAGAGAGCAGAGGACATCAAAATATTACTCGCAGAGTTGAACGACTCAAAATATCGTCGAATCAACCAAATGTATCGTTGACCCAATCGCCCAACCCATTCCCGATCCTGCGATGACTTCGAAAATCACGATTTCGACATGGACTTTACAATTGGTGACGATTTTGGCAGTTGGCGTGCACAGCAGTAACAAGGAGAACATTATCAACTTGCGACCAAGGCAACAAGCTGAAATTGGTGCGTTATTGAATTTTATTTTTATTATTTTTATTCCCCTTTCGTTGTTATATTTTTTATATTTTATGTCTTGTTTATGTGTGTACGAGCAGGATTTGATTTTAAATTCGTATCAGTGCCATAATCGCAATAAACAAGTAAAAATAACAAATCAGGTTGTCCAACATTCATTAATAATGATCATAAAACGAATGAATATACTGCCCTGTTTATTATAAATTCCCACCGGAAAGCGCGGCGCGTGTTCAAAAAACGTCCCGAAAACCCACAATACTCAAAACCCAACCGATCACAAATTATATCACTCCCCTATCGTTATCTAATCGTCGTTCATAAAGACAGGAAGTGCACCCATCATAAACTTCAAATCCAGTACGTTGGCGGACCAAGAGGGCTTGCTTGCTCTGACCCGGAGCCGCTCCCTTTGTCCTTGTGCGTTTACATGGCTCAGGTAGAGCATCATTTAATTGGATAACTGACCGATCAGACGAAAACCTGTTTGGTGTTTGGGTGTGCCACTGTGGGATACACAGTTAGGTACATATGCATGCAGTCACCAATAACCCCTTTTCAGAAAGATCCGATTTGCTCCAACGCTTTTCGCATAACCGTTGGCGGAGGCGGCACCTTTGAGGACAGCCATTATTGCGCATTTCAGTGTGCACTATTTGTAAACGTTTGGTTAATATTCGGTTGCCCATTAGCTCCAGTCATGTGTGGGGACTGGTTGTGTTAATGGCACACATTTGAATATAACGCACTCATTTGGTAGCTAATATGGCATGCTTGTCTGTCTGTCTCAAGGTTTGGGCCTGGTCGGTTATTCCAGCGAATGTTGGCTTATTTTATGAGTGAAAGCAGCCTTTTGTGAATGTTCGATTTGTTCCGTCTCCAAGGGCACATGCACATTTGCATCATCAAGTGCCAATCTTACACTTCAGAAGACTCCAGTGAGGTTTTGGTGGTAGGCACAAGCCTGGCACCCAAAGAGAGGCGGTGGTCATGATTTTGATCTGGAACTCAATCAGATTATGACGGAGTCCTGGTGCCCCGCGGGCGCGACTTTTTTGCCAGCACGCACAAATTGACTCCCCGCCAAGCGAGTGCTGTGCGACCAAAGACAGTTTTTTGATTGGCACAACGCGACGGGTACTGTTATTCTTTGAAACAATAAACACAAAACACCGGCAGCGCGCGCAGTTCCGGCCCAGCGGAGCCCCGGAGGGTGAATGTCCTGTCCAAAGTCACAATTGTGCCGTAATCACTGGGCGCCTATGTAGCCAATGAAAGAGCGTTTATTGTGGCATAACCCGATAGTTGGCTCAAGAAAGATGGACTCATAAACGCATTGAAGCGTGAATCTGTGTGTCCGGATTAGATCACGTGCCATCAAGTCCTATTCACTTGCGGTTAGATAACCTGCCTGTTTACTGCGTGAAAGTTGTATGAGAAGATAAAAGCAGGGGGACTGTCTCTGTTTTCGATAACTCAGACATCCAACTTCCTTCTCTGGCGCCAGGCACCGGCAATAAACGAACGGTAATTTCCGGCGCCCGCAGCACCAACTCTAATTGGTGTGTCTCGCTTTGCACCTGACTAGGGATCATAGTCCAATGTGAGTGTTGATCCAATTAAGCTTTGCCACTTGAAATTTCCACGTTTTTCGGCAACATAATGTCTAGTTCTAATAACGGGTCGATGTCAAGTAGTGACCCATGTCGGCTGATTATCAATGGATGCGTATTGATTGATCGGTTTGTGCCGGTGTACACCATCAGTTACCGATCTGATCTACTGATCATATCAATGTCAATCACTATAGACGTATACTATATGCACAATGCACACTATACAGTGTTGCAATGCAAACACACGCACGCACGTTTTTGCGTACATTCTGATCCTGCCGTATTATGTACAGTATGTGCTCTGCAAACACATCGGTGATGTTATCATGCGGTGTAATCAATTGAAAATGAAATAGAAAACACAAGCGATGTTTTTAACCTCGTGTCCAGCCGAGAATAATAGAAAAGAAAAGAAATCACAAAATAGAATCGAATTACTTAGCAATATATCAGAGGCACACGCTTGGCTTAATTGCTGACTGATCACAATATCCCCACGGGCAGTGCACATAGCGCATGTTGTCTATTGTTCGGTGCGCGTTTTTTGTCGGACAGGGACCTTGGATATTGATATGGCTCTGCCTGGCATATGGCATTGACTTCTTTGGGCAGATATTGGGTTGAACATGAATGCAGTATGCAAAATAATTCGATTACCATAAAAACAACACCAGCGCAATACGCGACCACCCACATGTGGGCACAAAATGGCCTCGAAATCGTCACCAAACAGCAGCTTGATGCCGAATCGATCATCGAAACATCGGTGTAGGTACATTCTTGCCACGTGTGCACCACATTTTGATCTATTCTGCGCGCGAAAAAAAGAGATTTACGAACATGGCTAAAATCTGGCTATTTTGGCGCCATTTTCGAGATTCCGGGATAATATGTCCACATTTCGGGTGTGGGGAATCGGTTTCTGCGTGGTTGAGCACGAAAAAATGAGTGAAGATCGCCATTTTTATCGACAGATTTTTTCGGGTTCGTCCCCAGATAATTGTGCCTTTGCATTTGATTAATTTGCAGCTAAATGTGGGACTCCAAGCTCGATTTTTGGACATTAGCTTCAACAGTCACTCTTTACACACCGCGTAGTAATCACAAACGGAGCCGTCTCGTTGTAATAAAACGTCCCAAAACACCCAAGCAATCCGAACGGTTGCACCTAAACGTCGACACACAACTGTTGCAATCCGCCATAAAAGCGGCCAATTGTTCTTTTCTTGTACGATTGCCAAGATTCGAAAATGAGCTCCGGCAATGATCACTCGTTTTCGGTTCCGTGCTGCGCCGGGCCGGATTGGCGAAGCATTCGGGCAAACATTAGATGTGCATATGCCCGCCATTTTAGAGTCTCGTAAATTCGGCCGGCCATCTACAGCATGATCGGCGCTTCGCAAAATTTACGCGCGTTTCAGTGTTGCACAAGTGACATGTTGGTAACAAACGTCTTTGTGCAGCACAACAGTTGCAGCGCAATTGATTGAACGAACTAGTCTGTTACCCACCCAGGCCGCTCCACTTGTGCCGCCAGTTAATCGTCTTGTTAGCGTGTGTTTGCTGCTGGTGTATTTTGGTGAAGACCACAACTGCGTTGGGTCCCTTCGCTTGTTTACAATCCTTGTGATGTCATAACGCTCGGTACTCATCAATTTAAGTGCCAATTATCAGGGTTGTCTGGTTTCTGGGTCTGTTGGTATAAAGCCGCGTATGGTCTTGGTTGGCTCTATGGTCCTTTCTTCGCGACGAGCCAAAACACGATGACAACAACATAAACTACACCGCATCAGCCGACTGACTGAGAGTAACGTAATTTTTGTTAGCGCCTCTCGAGACCACGTTGTTAGGCTCGTTTACGCACCATAATACGCTCAACACAACACGTTATCACACGGGAGGGAAGCTTCGGATAGCAAAGCGCGCTCAGCCCAAGTGTGTACGTACATACATGTGGTCCGATGTTCCACAATCACACGCCGTTTTGTGTTGTCAAAGTATCTGTCCGAACCCATCTGTTGTGTGTAGATGGAGCGCGTACTCTCTGACAATATGAGTAGCTTCTCTCCCTCATTCGTAGTATAAGCGTCCGAGCTGTAAACTACACTCCAGTACCCATATGTATAGGTAGTACATACACGTACGTGTAGGGCTGTCGGCAGTGCATAAATCATGTGGTTGGGGGTGCAGGCAGACCCATTTTCGAATTTTACTGCCCTTTTGAGACAAGGACAAGCAGAAGGGATCTGGAAGTCATCTCAATGGCAAAAAGACATGATGTGCCGGGGCAGATGGTCTATTGTATGCGAGATAATATTGGCGCGCTAATGCAGTCGCTTACAGCTGCCCCGCTACCATGTGACATGCGCATGCGAGTGTGCACGTAACGTAAACTTGTATTGCACATACCGATGTACACATGTACGCCACGTATATATACATAGGAATACAGACAGCACTATAATTCACTTCGGAAGTAATCCGCCTTTCTGTACCCGACCCGGTATGCCAGGGACAACTTTAATCCTCCATGTACGCACACCACGCATGTTTCATCCCGAGCTATTAACAACGAGGGACACATGCCTTCATGCACGTGCGGGCTTTGAGATAGTGAAAACCTTGATTTGGTAAAGTTGTTGTTATGAGCATGTTAGACCCAAGTAAAAGTACTACTTCACACGGTCCCAATACTGCATACGTCAGGGGAATAATAATGTGTGTGGAAATCAGATCGTTCTGAACGCCGGGAAATTGCATTTTCGCACATGCGCTCGGACTTTCATCAAACTGAAGTACACGGCACGGGAATGACATTACAATTTAAATCAAGTCCAAACCAGACCACCGAACTGCATTTCTTGAAACTCTCCGCAACTCACAGTAACAGTCGAAGTCTGGTGTCAGTGAGTAACTACAGTAATCCCCAACCGGATAGCGTAATTGTTGCCAGTGGAGGCACATGGGCCACTATTTTGTAGTGACGAATTCACTTGACTACAGCTGGTGGATTTGTTCTGCACGCGATAGCATAACGGCTCTTTTGTACTCCACTAGTCAATGTCGCTGATAAATGACCAAAAATGGGCGGCTCCTATGGTTCAAAAGTGCACATGCATGCCCACATCACGTGATCAATGGTGTCCGGTAGTACATAGTCAATCATGTATACATGTGCAGTACCGTTATAAATGGCTGTAGTGATATCCCACACCAGGGTTTTTCCGAACCGGTGACAAAATTGGGATGCAAGTTCGGGGCCATGTCAATCAGAATGTGCGAAATCCTTAGCGGGCGCGTACCCCAGTGAACACCTTGCAGTTATGATAATGCTGCTGGGACACCTCACGTGTGATGTAGGCTGGAGCGTTTTTAATCAAGCGCAGTGGTCGTGTTGTCGTAAGCTGGTTATCGGTTCAGGGTCTGTATATTCCATTATTGGCCTGTCATTCTTACGCCCTTAATCATATGCAGACCACGCGCGATCCAAAATTAGTCACTGCCAGGTCACGGGTTTACAGCAA
>JASAMV010001936.1:0-16826 GCA_030248065.1 Rhynchonema sp. JSB1_4
AACCAGCCAGTGTTGCGCCTTAGGCTTCGTTCATCTGTAACCCTTATGGTCCTCCCTCCGGTAGTTTTGCTAGCATTTCTTATCAAATTGCTGTACATATATGCTTTTAGTTTCTTTAAACTTATCGCCAATGGTTTGTTGCGTTTAGCTCAGAATAATCAATAATTTTTAACCTAAAAGCAGCTACACCAACACGAGCCCGATTTCGATGGTGGTGTGTATTCAAAACGAATAGAAAGAGAAAATCATCAAGCTCCACTTTGTATTCTTCAACGTGTAACATTTCCCAAATCAGCAGCCAAGTCAGAATGTTTCACTGTTCTGCCAGATGCGAAATCGAGCTCATGTTGGTGTAGTTTGCATATACACGGGAATACGAAATTCGTGGTTCACAACAAAATGTCAATCCGTTCATAGTAACTCCACCCGATCGCGTTATCCGTCGGGGTTCCCTGATCGTCCTCAGTGGTTTCCTGCAAAATGTTCGAATGGTTCGTCTTTGTTTGAATACAATTTGCGAACGGGTGGTTCTTGATCGATGCGCACCTTTGCGGGCAACAATTGACATGTCGCAGTCGCCGCATTCAGATTGAAAGCCAGACAGCCGCGTTGCATCAGACATTCGAATGCACATCTGAATTTTATTGTTTGGTTGCTTTTGAAAATAAAGGTTGAAAACTACGTGGGATTGAAACATCACCGGCGCGGATCCTGTTCGATCACGGTGTTCAACAGCCCAAACTGCGAGTCATATCGGTAGTCAAGTTTTAGATCGTAGCGTTGGCCGGGCACTTCTTCAAATAGCATATTTCAGTGTTTCAGCTGTTCCACAAAAAACACCGCTTTTCTTAAATAAAACCGACTTTTCTCCAACAAGCATTTCTTTCCCGTTCCAATTGTGCAGTCGCTATCTCGGTTGACAATCCATCCACTGGCGGCACCGTGTTCCAGTGTTGAGCAAGGTTGGCTTGGCGCAGTAGTTAGTCCTGCAAGAAACGCAACGGTTGTAAATAAACTAGAATTGTCAGGATTCGAAAAATGAAAATAATTACCAGGCAAGGCCGGCCGATCAGCTTGGTTGTATCCATGTTCCGCTGCGTTCGTTTCTTCATCGATCCAGTATGAGCCTGTGATTATTCCTTGATTTCGCAGACCGATCCAGTATTTCTGAAAACAAGCGTCTGTTTCCTAAACATTTAGGCTAGTTTTTCTCTGATGTTAAAACGTTTACTTTGCTTTGATCCAAATAATGATTTCCTATTTCATTCATGATCTCTTTCGTGTACACGTGCGCCTGTTGCACTGATGATTCTTGGACTGCTTCAATTGCGCACTGGTCATCAGTCGTATCTTGCAATATCTGTCGAACAACTTCGTCTCAGTTTAATCATAGAATTTTTTCAATGGGATGAAAAGTCGAAATAAATAGAGACCACATACGGATTCATAAAAACAGCTGCTCGCCATCGGTATTCCAGTCAGATTAGCCGTACACTCGAGAAACAGCTCGACTTGCATATCTTGTAAAAAGATTGTTTTAGATGTGTGGAAGAGAAAATAATAAAACTGTAAAGCGGGCGATTTATGGCACCGTGAAAAAATGTTTGCAATTAAGCTCGGCTTGACAAATGTGATCCACAAAATACAGCTATACGTAACTACGAACCATTGCAGCCAGATGATAAAAATAAAGCAGCAAACCCAAGACAAATCCATGTCCTTGAAGCATCGATGGGATGCTACTGATTGTGGTACTGGTGGGCAGGATTGTTGTTGTTGTTGTTGTTGTTGTTGATGTTGTTGTTGTTGTTGTTGTTGTTGTTGTTGTTGTGGTAGTTATGACTAAATATTCTTAATCCAAGACAAGAGCATGTGAAAAAAAAATCGTCCTTCGATCACTCACCAAATTGACAAATGAAAGGCGTATTTTCATTCATCCCTTTGTCGTCGAATATGAGCCCTGCTGTGCTGTGTTTTATGAGACCAAAAAACTCGTTCGCATCCTGACCGAGCGTGCTAGCAAATTCAGTCGTGAAAAACGTTGCGCTGATCGCCACAATTGATGCTCCTATGAGCCAATTCCAGTTATCAAAATTGCTGCTGCCCCAATCCACCATGTTAAGCTGAATCCACACATCAATGTTCGCCTGAAACGGAATGGTCAAAATATGTAATGCACGCATATGCTTACGGCGTTTCGCGCATTTGCTCCAAAAGCTAACGTTTTTCTACCAAACAGACGTTATGAGTTTGCACCAGGGTTGGGTTAAAAAAAGTAAAAATTTTTTTGTAAAAAAAATTTATTATAATAGAAATTTTTGCCACTTTTTCGGTTTTTAAAAATTAGAAAAGTAAGTTCACTGTTTTTTATTATTTCACGACTTTTTTTTATTATTTTCCCCCTTTTTGTGGTGAAAATGCATGTTTTTATGCATGTTTCTGCTTTGGTTATGCAGCTGTTTTCATGTAACTTTGCTTAAAAATGTGCCAATCATTTACCTTTCCCGTGACTTCACTTTCCCTTCACTTTTTGTACTACAATCTACAGATGTTGGTACATATGGTGGACAGGCTATCCCCAACGCGAATTGTCACGTTATCTGGCTCGTTGTGAAAAATATAACCTCGCTACTGCCCGTTTGTGAACACAACTGGTCGGTGTCAACTATTCCTATATTCTCAAGTGCAATCAAATATACTTATAAAAATTTTCGACAATTTTTCACGTTGAGAACCGAAATTTTTGTGGTCCGGAGTAAAAAAAGTAAATATTGAAAAAATTTTTTTTAAAATTCAAAAAAGTAAAAAAAAATTTGATAATAAAAATTTTTTAAGCCAACCCTGGTTTGCACGCAGTGACGTTATAGCCCATCAATAAGATCTGCTCGTGGGGCTTTTCGGAGGCAAATTTGCCAGAGGCGTTCGCACCAACGAACCCTTGCGCCCCGGTCTGTCTGCGAAAGTAGGGCGAAACAGACCAACATTACTGCTTTGGTACAGTGTGACCTTGGGTCTTCATAGTGACACGACATAACCGAACCTGCGCCAGTTGCTTCAAAGCCTGCCATTTCTCCGTCGTCTCTCCTGTCCCCAATTCGCCGCCGGTAGCCGCGCTCGCGCACTGTTCCTTGGCGGTCCCTCGCGTTGCTGATGGTCGACCCGGCGGAAAAAAGATACAGTAACCGGAAGCGATTCGGAAATCCGTGCCATACGTGGTACTGTCGCAGGCGGGCTGATTCGCTTCTGTCCACTCCAAGATGATGCTAAATATTAGAACAGCTCTAAGAAGCTTGACAAGCATTTTTGACTTCGATGTTCGTAAATTTGCACAACGCGGACAAGTCCTGCAGTCGACCGGTTACGGTACAGTTGAAGTGAAAAAATGAACCAACAGTTTCAATCTGCATACAGTATGTGTTTGGTTAGTTAGCAGGCACAAAGGAAAAAGGTTGTGGTAACGCGTCCATAGCGAAAAAACTGGATCGCTCGGTTTGATTCAGAACCAGGGTAATCATCAGAACCTAAACTGCTGAAACCTTGAACTTCTCATTTTTATTGCCGAACGATTTTCATAATGCCTGTAGTTGCGATACAACAATGGCGGAAAACATTGCCCAGTTTTTTTGGCTCTTCATCGCTGATTTATTGTTCAATACCAATCGGTGTGACAAGAATTGTTCGGTTTAGAACAATACCTGTCATATTTTGTGCGCGCACTCAATGGATGCACCACTTTTTTGATTATGGCACATGCATGGAAAAGAAAAATGTTGTGGCAACGTGTCATTGGCAAGAAATTTGTCAGGTTTGGCGCCATGGTTCGGCACCAGTTAATCATAAGACCCAAAACTGTTGGAGCCTATGAAACCTATCATTTTTATTGTCGAATCATTCTCATAATGGTTTCGAACGAACACTGACGCAAAACATGACTTTGGATTTTTTTGGCTCCCAGGTCGATGATTTATTGTTTGAAGTCAGTTGAGCTGACAGGCCGCATCCAGCTTGGAACAATACTTGCGCCTGTGTGCACAAGTTTCTATTGTCGCAATCACGCGAATGCTTGACCAGGATCAGGATAAAAACGCGACAATTTTCAGCCATGCAAACGGCAAAAATCCCAAACTCGCAACTTGTCTCATGTGAATGCTGCATTGGATGCGCTCTTTCGTTCCAGAATTGATCATATGTATCATCTGGCGACCAATTACTCAAAGTTTCATGCGTAAAGCAGAAGCAAGGCATGAAGTGACGCACGTTCGATGGATATCGAGCTTCGTGGCATCGGACCATAGGGCAGCACCGATATAATCATCCGAACGAAAGCTGTTGGAACCAAAAAACATATATACAGTACATGTCTTTTTTTATTCCTGAATGATAATAACAGCCTGATTTATACTTATACTCAATTGGAATGACAAGCACATTTGGCTTTTTTGAACAGGACACACAACGCAAGTGCATGCGTATTTGGCATGCGCTTGATGATGTGCTTGGCATCATTCAGACGACCCAGATGAAAATGCGACAAGATTCAGCTTTGTAGAACGTAAAATTGTGTACCTCGCAATTTGTCTCATGACGGCCTTCTATTTTTAAGCGCTCTTTTGTTCTGGAATTGATCATTTTATCATCTGGCGACAAAATGGCACACAAGTTTCATGTGGAAAGCGACGCAATAAAACTTGCTTTCATGACAGGGACCTTTGGATGGCGATCCCAAATGGCGATAAGGCGCTATGATTGCCCAGCTCCACAGTAAAGTCAGCAGAAATCATCTGAGAAACATGAATCTGTCACGATGGAGTGCTGATTGGCTGAAGTTTCACACTCAGTGCATGCGTTTTTTCTCCATTTTGTTGCTTTCCACAAATCTCCACTCCGGCTCCATCCGAAGCGGACGTTTATTCGCCGAAGACTTTCTTTTATTCGCCTGGTCTTTTATTCGCGTGTGTGGCGCGATTGTTCGCATGTCAGTGGCGTTTACTCGCCTTGGACGTTTATTCGCGCTGGCATGCTTACCTATTAACTCACAACCCATAATGGTGATGTTGCAACTTCATATGTACATTTGAGGATGTGAGACCACGCGCTACTATTTCTTATACTTTTATCACTTTTTGTGAAACTCATACGCCACAGTGTGCAAACAAACAATCCTGGTGGCGTGCTTGGCATCATTCGGCTGCAAGTTGCTCGTGAGACACTGTCCCACGCATGAAACATCAATAAATACGCGCCGATGATTTATGACGCGCTAGACATGTATCCACCCGCCATGCAGTAAGAGCGAATAAACGCTCGTCACATGCGAATGAACGTCTGTGTGCGAATAAAAGGTGCATGAAATGGCGTCGTCCCCCAATGCAAAAGATTTCATTGCCACTTTATTGCATGTTTGAAATGTTGTGGTCATGCATCTCACCAGTAATTGGGTCACTAGCCCCATCCCAGTCAGGGGCCTCAGAACGTCACCAGTGCTTAAAATCTAAACTCAGAACGCACACTCGACGTGTTGTAGAAGTTTAAGCACAAAAACAAACTCTCAGTTCAAACATCTAAGACGACCAAATACCAAAAAAGTTTGAAGAAAACATAAGTCAGAAACCCGCAGTCCACGTGTTGGAGAAGTTCGAGCACACACTTTTCAGAACAACAAACATCAGAAAACACAGTTAAGGTGTTGTAGAAGTTTGATGAGTTCAAAAAATAAAATTTCAAAAAAAATTCAAAAACACATTAAAAAAAGACAGGCACGCGAATAGCTATCGACGTTTCAAACCGTCCAATCCATTTCACATTTCCTTGACCAACTGCGCAACGCCCCTCCCCCATCCCCACACGCGCATTCCGTAACGCACAAAGCGCAAGGAATCTTACATACAGTACATGGACACATCTGAAAGGATTCCTAAGAGGAGACGAAACAGCCTGAACTATAGGTATCCAACAGCAGTGCTTTGCACTGACTCGCACCTTCTCTTCACCCAGATCTACCTGGCTCGTGTTATCCTTTGCGAACGAAAACGGCCCTTTGGTACCTTTGCCTGATTTTGAAAACAGGAGGTGGGTCTCCCATATCTATGGCAGACCACCTCGTTGCAAGTAAAATTCCTCGGTTGCTCTCTTGTTGTTGTCGGCGTACCTCCAAAATGGTGCTCGTTTTGACACCATCAAAGAAGAACAGTCCGAAAAATTTAATTTAAAAAAATTAAAGTCAGAAAGGACACTTGACGTGTTGTAGAAGTTTCGCACAAACCTTTTCAAAACAACAGAGTCCGAGAAATTTTAAAAAAACCCAGAAAGGACACCTGACGTGCTGTAGAAGTTTTGCACAAGACTTTTCAAAACAACAAAATCCGAAAAAAATTTAAAAAAATCAAAGTCAGAAAGGACACTTGACGTGTTGTAGAAGTTTGAGCTAAAAAAATACAATTTGTTGCCCAAAGGCAGCAACACCGCCATGTGAAGTCTGTCCCGTGAGGGTACCAAATTCAAGGGTTGATTCCACAGAGCGCTGCCGAACACCCCGCATATAATGTACATGCCTAGGTCTCTCTTTCACCAGCCCAAGTCCCAATGGCCGGTTTACCTAGGTACTGCCTTGCTCCTGGTTCCGTCTCTCTGTCTCTGCCTAACAATTCAGTTGCACAATATGAGTACAATTTCATCACGCTCCACTTTGCTTGGTAAAACACCATCTTTCGGTCAGGTCTCTCATATATGTATATAGCACGTATATAAACGTCCCTTAGGTACCTTTGTCTGATTTTGAAAACAGGAGGTGGGTCTCCCATATCTATAGCAGACCACCTCGTTGCAAGTAAAATTCCTCGGTTGCTCTCTTGTTGTTGTCGGCGTACCTCCAAAATGGTGCTCGTTTTGACACCATCAAAGAAGAACAGTCCGAAAAATTTAATTTAAAAAAATTAAAGTCAGAAAGGACACTTGACGTGTTGTAGAAGTTTCGCACAAACCTTTTCAAAACAACAGAGTCCGAGAAATTTTAAAAAAACCCAGAAAGGACACCTGACGTGCTGTAGAAGTTTTGCACAAGACTTTTCAAAACAACAAAATCCGAAAAAAATTTAAAAAAATCAAAGTCAGAAAGGACACTTCACGTGTTGTAGAAGTTTGAGCTCTAAAAAAATACAATTTCAGCAAACCCACATTATTAATATATACATAAAAATTGAAATTAAACAACAATAAACACAAGGCACACACGAAGGTTTCAACAATTCTCAAGGTTTCATTTCGTCGATTCAAGTTCGTGACCTTTCCTTTACCTCCAGCGCAACGCCCCTCCCCCGTCCCCACACACGCGCATTCCGCAACGCACAAAGCGCAAGGATTCTTACATACATGGACACAGCTGAAAGGATTCCTAAGAGGAGACGAAAACAGCCTGAACTATAGGTGACAATGGTTAATCGTTCCCCAGGCATAATACGCATCCAGAAGGCCGGAATACGGACGCATCTAAGGGAAGTCAAAACCGGAAAGGATGCATTTCGAAAAACGTGATCGAAACAGCCTGACCTAGAGAAACAGTGGTTTGATCGTTCCTCAGGCCCAATGCCGCATCCAGGAGGCCGGAATACGGACGCTTCTAAAGGACGGTCACAAACCGGAAAGGCATCTATGAGCAGGACGCGCACAGACAGGGCAATAGCACTTTTTGGCGAACACTTTGACGGAGTTAAAAAAGTGTTTCACAGTGTTCGCAAATAGTGGTCTGCCCTGTCAGTACGCGCCCTAAGACGAGATGGACACAACCTCACGAGATGGAATGACGCGTTTCTGGCCGGCTCGATTGTGAGCGGCATAGTGCCAGGTTAGATCTGTGCTCGCACGAAAATGTCGCGATCCGAGCCATTGTCGGACATAGACGCGCGACACAAACGAACGGGCACGCGACTCCACAAAACACAGCCATGAGTTAAAGCTCCGGGCGTTGGGCTGGCCAGAAACGCGACAGGAATGCAACACACGCGCGCGCGGGGCAGCGCAAGCTCGTCTGACACCGTCACTTCCTTCAGTTTCAGCTTTGTTGCCTGTGTCGAGTGTAGGTTTACGGGAAATCGGCCACGCAAACTTCTACAGCTCGTAAAAAACCACCCTGTGACAGACAGACCAGGATGGTTGCAATACAGTCGGGTACCTTGCAATATTGAAGCAGATAGCCGACTGAGCTCTGTCCATAGACGGTTGGACAACTGTTAGTAACGGTAGCTGGAATTCCTCGTTATTAAAGGGACACATGTTCATGTTCCGAAACCCAATCACGATTCAGAGTTTCAGATTGTCTGACTCGGTAACTTGCCAGGTTACTGCATGCGGAGACTTCCATGGTTTTCGACAAGCATATGAACACCGGCAGGATCAACCGGGCAACTGTTGATGTGGTGTACAAGGTACACCCACCGATCGGCCTGAAGGGCATACCCCAAGCCCTTGTCTCTAGTCAAAGACCAGTCAAGCAACCATCAAGCGGTCGCCACCTTCATGCAACCACGCACCACACACTCACAAAACCCTTGGTAGTGGAACGTTATTCGAACGTATACGACCAACCCAATGCGTACAATTTGCGATAAACGCTCTTGACAGAGCGACGCAAGCGCCTAGCAAATATTACATAAGCCAGCAGCGTATGCACGCCACTACTGGCTCCGACCTAGGCATGCGATTGGGCCACGCAGTCTGCCCAGATCCAACAGCAGTGCTTTGCACTGACTCGCACCTTCTCTTCACCCAGTTCTACCTGGCTCGCCTTATCCTTGGCGAACGAAAACGTCCCTCTTGTTGTTGTCGGCGTACCTCCAAAATGGTGCTCGTTTTGACACCATCAAAGAAGAACAGTCCGAAAAATTTAAGAAAATTAAAGTCAGAAAGGACACTTGACGTGTTGTAGAAGTTTTGCACAAACCTTTTCAAAACAACAGAGTCCGAGAAATTTTAAAAAAAATCCAGAAAGGACACCTGACGTGCTGTAGAAGTTTTGCACAAGACTTTTCAAAACAACAAAATCCGAAAAAATTTTTAAAAAAATCAAAGTCAGAAAGGACACTTGACGTGTTGTAGAAGTTTGAGCTAAAAAGATACAATTTGTTGCCTAAAGGCAGCAACACCGCCATGTGAAGTCTGTCCCGTGAGGGTACCAAATTCAAGGGTTGATTCCACAGAGCGCTGCCGAACACCCCGCATATAATGTACATGCCTAGGTCTCTCTTTCACCAGCCCAAGTCCCAATGGCCGGGTTACCTAGGTACTGCCTTGCTCCTGGTTCCGTCTCTCTGTCTCTGCCTATCAATTCAGTTGCACAATATGAGTACAATTTCAGCACGCTCCACTTTGCTTGGTCAAACACCATCTTTCGGTCAGGTCTCTCATATAAATAGCAGACGACCTCGTTGCAAACAAAATTCCTCGTTTGCTCTTGAGATGGTTTTTGTGAACCTTGCTGTGATGTGATTTTTAGTACTTGTACAGAGCCCTGTGTATTGGACATAGACGCGTTCTTGTGGGTGAAAAATCAAAAGTGGCTCAATCAACGCAAAAATTATGTGTGCATTGCGTTGCAGGGCAACGATTGCCTTGTGTTTGTTTTATTGAGATCAACTGGATGCGATTCAGATACGACCTATTTCGCACGGTTCGCAATCGGATAATCTAGGTATCTCGATGGGCATGATAACAGTGATTGCATCGGTTTGTGATCATTCATGTGACCCGAATTAGGGCCCAAATTACGCAGTATCAACTAACGTAGTTTGCTATTTGTTATGTACCGTATTGGAATGACGTTGAGCAATGCAAAATGCTTGTTTATTGGCGGTTGATAGTGTTGTTCCATAAGCGAGGGTCCCTGATAACCTATGTAAGCGTAACGACCTTACACAGACGAACGACCCGCTGTTTTGTCACCCCACCCGCTATACTGTATTTGATCGTCTGTCACACAGCTTGATGTTGTCCGTATACCTCCATACGAGCGCACCAGACTACCATAACCCACCGAATCTTATCGGCACAATACTGCCGTATTCTAATATTCGCAAAGTGGATGTTTGTCGCTTTCATCGTGTCGCATTCGATCGGGTTCGCGGCATCGAGATACGCAACAATGTTGAACAAATTGGTGTTGAGCAGGTTGATGTTGGCGAACGAACGAACAACGATCGGGCGCACAGAGCTTCGGGCCTGAAATGTTGTAGGTGCTGGGGGTTCATTGGAACCGACGATGACCTGGTGCACCGATGATCTGGGACAACCATACACACACATTGCTGTGGCGTTTCTGTGCCGTTCAGGTTCAGCAGCGGTTATTGCAGGGCATTCACGCTTCTGTGACAATATGGCGAAACATCAGGCGATCTATCTAACCCGTGTCAGTTATCCTTCGAGATCCAGATCCCCACCATTATCTGTGCCTTGAGGATGTGCCCAAACGTCCCATCACTGCAGTACCGACCGGAAATCACGTATCGTTTCTGTGTCGCTGTGGTGCACCGGAAAACAACCTTTATTAATCTTGGATTTTTGGCTCGATGGAAAACCCCACTGTTTGACCGTTGTTAGCCAGGGTTACACATGTACATACTGACCGCCTACGCGGGCACGTGAACTGTGTGCAGGGGCGCAGCTATATTAGGTCTGAACATAGGGGGGTACCTGGGCGAAAAGTCATTATTATTATTCAGTTTTTTTCCATACCTGGAACGCGCTCTTTTTATCTACCAGTGAAAATGTATGTATTTGACGCGCGATTTTTTTGACATTTAAAGTGTTTCGAAAGTGAAAATCTAGCGATTTAGGGGTCATTTATTTCGTCTTGCCACTTTTCGGACGGGGTGCTGAGAGCGTACCCGTGCCCCAGGTACCCGCTCCCTGACGCCGCTGAATGTTCGCGAGAAAAGATTATACCGGCTGGCAAGAAGAAACAGCATGGTTACTTCCTTGAGCCACAGCATGATCACTTTCTTCAGCCATGTCTACGTTAATGGGAATGCCCAATGGGATTGACCATCGGCTGTCAGTCTTGAAGTTAACCTGATCTCAAGTCAGTCTGCATATCGACTTGATTTGTTCCCTTGACAATCAGTCATCATCAGGTGACGGAAAAGCAAAAAGTTCTTTCACGTGCGTTGTTGGCTGTCAACTGATCTGAGAACTGAGGTTTCGGTGCTTTATTGGTTTCAAAGAATGTGAAAACAACCCGACACAACATGACAGGAATGAGCACACAACGGAATAGAACCACCGGAATAATTCCGAACAAACATCGGATTCTGCTGTTGCTGAAGACAAACATGAAATATCAGAAATAGCGAGTGATATATAGTATAGGCAATCCATCGGCTCATGGCACTTCTTATTCACACACCGCATGCAGCAGCACAAGCCATTTCTCTAAACAAAATGTACACTTTGGGCGAGTGTCATGCTTTGATGACCGCTTTTTAATTTATTCGGTTTTCATTTGCTGCTTGACATAACCGTTCTCTGCACTGTTGCAAAATTTAGGGATGTTTCAACTCATAACTGCAGAGAATAGATGCATTCATTGACGGCAGTAATGTAGCGTGCAGCTTGTTGTGTGTTGAGTGCCATGAGCTGGCGAATTGCCTATACTAATGTACCTATACAAATGTTGGGGCGTGCCGCTCCAAAAAGGCTTAATGTCGCGCCCCATTAACGGCTTCTCATAAGAACGTGATGAGTAGCTCATCCGCAGAAGAACATTAGATAACCAAGTTCTAACACAAAAAAAAACAAAAAAATCTGCTTTCAAACGAGTTAAAAACGTCTCTCACAGTGCAGCAACAGCTGAGACCCGGCCTCACCAAAAGATTTTCACAATTGTCGGGTCGCCCCAGTGTAGGGCGGGCGCACTTCAGCGGCGGACGAAGCCGGAGTACCGGGTGCGTCAACGCCATAAAACATCCAAACTCGACTTGCAGCTACATCTGGTCCAACAGAACCGCGACGGCCAAGTAGATTTCGTATGTGAAAGACCCCGTCAATGAGGGACACATGTGAAGCGACCCGGGATTGACGTGCAACGCTGGTGAGTGCATTTTTGTGCTGTGTCATCACATAATGATGTATGCTGCATATATTTATCTTTGAACTTTGCCCATTTTATACCAGCCCATTTTGCTCAAATGAGATGCCTCAAAGACCATGTGAAGAAGAAAACTGATATGTGAAAAAAGTTGATATCCCGGGTGATAAAACTGAATTTCAATTGATAACATAAAAATGATTTGAACTTTTTCGGCACACATCCGGCCAGGCCAGCACAACAGGAACAGCAGAAGCGCTGCTCCAAGCACAAGCGCGTGTGCTTTACAGGTCCAGGCAACGCGGCGGGCACGAATTCTGCATTGAGTGTCGGACTATATAAACAAAAATCTAGTACCACAAACTGTGAGACTGAACTGCGATAATCACAAACGTTTTTTTGCTAAGTATGAGGTTATGCGATCCATTTTATCAATGTTGATGTTGCGCATATGCCTTGTGGTTATAACCATGAAAAGTAAAACGAAACGAAACGAAACGAAACCACATGAAGGAATATTGACCCGAGGGAAAATCTTGGTGAATCATAGTAATAAATGTTGTAGTCGTCGGGTTTCTTGAAGACGCCTTGCGCCTAATTCACCGACATGGGGGCGCGGCCATGCAAGCGGGTGGTGCGCGGTGCGGAAAAATATTCTACTGTATGTATATGTCCGCATCCGCACCACGCACCGCGTTTGCGTGGCCGCGCCCTAACAAATCCAGAAACCCAGCCATCAATCAACAGATTATCATTTTAATAAGTCATTTACAAGAAAAATCTACCAACACTACCCACATATCTAATGTATAGAATTGACACGTTTTCCTTCAGTAGCGACGATGTGTTGTTTTTTCCGCGCTTTCTTATGAGTTTGCAGCTTGTCATACAGTGCTCGTTGACTGAAAATCAATACGGATATAAAGGCAGTCTACGTGAGGTTGTCACTCAGCCCCCGAATACCGTAACCCACCGTAATTTTGATCTGCAAGGATCGTGTCGAGACCATTTTGTTTTTTATCTATGTTTTGCGTGTTAGCGCCAACACCAACCAACATTTCGAAGTTTTGGGGATCTACGCGCACGATGACAATTTCCAGCTTGCTGCCGCTAACACGTGTCGATAAGCAGCGATCAGCATGGGTCTCGCAACGATCTCGCTTGCGGTGGGTTACGGTATTCGGGGGCTGAGTGACAACCTCCCGTAGACTGCCTTTATACATAAAGGCAAACTACGCCAACACGAGCCCGATTTCGCAGCTGGCAGAATAGTGAAACATTCTAACGTGGCTGCTGATTTGGGAAATGTTACACGTTGAAGAATAAATACAAAGTGGAGCATGATGATTTTCTTTCTCTATTCGTTTTGAATACACACCACCTTCGAAATCGGGCTCGTGTTGGTGTAGTTTGCCTTTACATGGTGTGCAGTGCAGATACATAATTTGTGCCTTGAGGGTTCCGTATTCCCTGCTCCACGAGTGTAGTTCCTGGCCCGGGAAATTAGTGCACCTCCCTATTGGATTCGACTGTCTGTGAAAACTAGGTCAGCGCTATCAATCCTCATATAATTCGTACTTACCATCGACCACCAGTTTTTTCTTGGTCCCCTTCTCGATTGCTTCTTTGTTTTCTTCATTGATCATTTCGAATAACTGCACCGTGTCGTTCAACACTGTCATGCACTCCCGGTGTTTCAACATGCACACACACTCATCTGGAACATGAACAACGATTATATGTAAGTGTACAATTGCCTGACAATGCCGATTAACACACCCCCCCCAACCACACAGGGAGGGGGGCTTATTTGGAAAAGTTCCCTATAATCCCCATCGGTAGATTATTTGGAATATCTTATCATTAAAAAACTCCAAATTCAACAGCGACACATCGAGTAAACGGACGGAGTATGAATTGGCATTCTCAAAATAAGGCAGTGGAATGAAACATCAACCAACCGTCGTGTGATCTGAAGGAAAACGTGTCAATTCTATACATTAGATATGCGGAGTGTCTGGTAAGATTTAAATGACTTATTAAAATGATAATCTGTTGATTGATGGCTGGGTTTAGGGCGCGGCCATGCAATGCGCGTGGTGGATGCGGACATATACATACAGTAGAATATTTTTCCTATGCGCACCACCCGCTTGCATGGCCGCGCCCCCATGTCGGTGAATTAGGCGCAAGGCGTCTTCAAGAAACCCGACGACTACAACATTTATTACTATGATTCACCAAGATTTTCCCTCGGGTCAATATTCCTTCATGTGGTTTCGTTTCGTTTCGTTTCGTTTTACTTTTCATGGTTATAACCACAAGGCATATGCGCAACATCAACATTGATAAAATGGATCGCATAACCTCATACTTAGCAAAAAAACGTTTGTGATTATCGCAGTTCAGTCTCACAGTTTGTGGTACTAGATTTTTGTTTATATAGTCCGACACTCAATGCAGAATTCGTGCCCGCCGCGTTGCCTGGACCTGTAAAGCACACGCGCTTGTGCTTGGAGCAGCGCTTCTGCTGTTCCTGTTTGTGCTGGCCTGGCCGGATGTGTGCCGAAAAAGTTCAAATCATTTTTATGTTATCAATTGAAATTCAGTTTTATCACCCGGGATATCAACTTTTTTCACATATCAGTTTTCTTCTTCACATGGTCTTTGAGGCATCTCATTTGAGCAAAATGGGCTGGTATAAAATGGGCAAAGTTCAAAGATAAATATATGCAGCATACATCATTATGTGATGACACAGCACAAAAATGCACTCACCAGCGTTGCACGTCAATCCCGGGTCGCTTCACATGTGTCCCTCATTGACGGGGTCTTTCACATACGAAATCTACTTGGCCGTCGCGGTTCTGTTGGACCAGATGTAGCTGCAAGTCGAGTTTGGATGTTTTATGGCGTTGACGCACCCGGTACTCCGGCTTCGTCCGCCGCTGAAGTGCGCCCGCCCTACACTGTGGCGACCCGACAATTGTGAAAATCTTTTGGTGAGGCCGGGTCTCAGCTGGTGCTGCACTGTGAGAGACGTTTTAAGCCGTTTGAAAGCAGATTTTTTTGTTTTTTTTTGTGTTAGAACTTGGTTATCTAATGTTCTTCTGCGGATGAGCTACTCATCACGTTCTTATGAGAAGCCGTTAATGGGGCGCGACATTAAGCCTTTTTGGAGCGGCACGCCCCAACATTTGTATAGGTACATTGCCAGGCAATTCGCCAGCTCATGGCACTCAACACACAACAAGCTGCACGCTACATTACTGCCGTCAATGAATGCATCTATTCTCTGCAGTTATGAGTTGAAACATCCCTAAATTTTGCAACAGTGCAGAGAACGGTTATGTCAAGCAGCAAATGAAAACCGAATAAATTAAAAAGCGGTCATCAAAGCATGACACTCGCCCAAAGTGTACATTTTGTTTAGAGAAATGGCTTGTGCTGCTGCATGCGGTGTGTGAATAAGAAGTGCCATGAGCCGATGGATTGCCTATACTATATATCACTCGCTATTTCTGATATTTCATGTTTGTCTTCAGCAACAGCAGAATCCGATGTTTGTTCGGAATTATTCCGGTGGTTCTATTCCGTTGTGTGCTCATTCCTGTCATGTTGTGTCGGTTCGTTTTCATATTCTTCTTCCCGGTTGAAGCACCGAAACCTCAGTTCTCAGATCAGTTGACAGCCAACAACGCACGTGAAAGAACTTTTTGCTTTTCCGTCACCTGATGATGACCGATTGTCAAGGGAACAAATCAAGTCGATATGCAGACTGACTTGAGATCAGGTTAACTTCAAGACTGACAGCCGGATGGTCAATCCCATTGGGCATTCCCCATTAGCGTAGACATGGCTGAAGAAAGTGATCAAGCTGTGGCTCAAGGAAGTAGCCATGCTGTTTCTTCTTGCCAGCCGGTATAATCTTTTGCTCGCGGAACATTCAGTGGCGTCAGGGAGCGGGTACATGGGGCACGGGTACGCTCTCAGCACCCCGTCCGAAAAGTCGCAAGACGAAAATAAATGACCCCTAAATCGCTAATATTTTCACTTTCGAAACACTTTAAATGTCAAAAAATTGCGCGTCAAATACATACATTTTCACTGGTAGATAAAGAGTGCGTTCCAGGTATGGAAAAAAACTGAATAATAATAATGACTTTCTGCCGCCAGGTAATCTACGTTCAGACCTACAGAGTGCGCCCCTGCTCACAGTTCAGGTGCCCGCGTAGGCGGTCAGTATGTACATGTGTAACCCTGGCTAACAACGGTCAAACAGTGGGGTTTTTTCCATCGAGCCAAAAATCCAAGATTAATAAAGGTTGTTTTCCGGTGCACCACAGCGACACAGAAACGATACGTGATTTCCGGTCGGTACTGGAGTGATGGGATTAGAGTACGTGTTTGGGCACATCCTCAACGCACAGATAATGGCGGCGATCAGGATACCGAAGGATAACTAAAACGGGTCAGATAGATCGCCTGATGTTTCGCCATAGTAGTGTCACAGAAGCGTGAATGCCCTGCAATAACCGCTGCTGAACCTGAACGGCACAGAAACGCCACAGCAATGTGTGTGTATGGTTGTCCATTCACCAGATCATCGGTGCACCATGTCATCGTCGGTTCCAATGAACCCCCAGCACCTACAACATTTCAGGCCCGAAGCTCTGTGCGCCCGATCGTTGTTCGTTCGTTCGCCAACATCAACCTAACGGAACAATACGTAACTGAACGAAGATACGTACAG
>JASAMV010001937.1:0-42361 GCA_030248065.1 Rhynchonema sp. JSB1_4
TTTCGCTTTTTTATTGTCGGTTTATGACGATTTTGGTGTGTGACCTTGTTGAAAACCTGCAATCAGGCCACATTGTTTGCATCATTGCACAAATATTTTTTCCATCTCCTGTGGTGCGATAATAGATTTTGACCTTGCTTTCTGAGAGTGGAAAAGTATAATTGGGTACCGGCAATATTGTCATCAGGTGTCGACGGCAGTGGTGGAGCCGTACAACTCGATCCTGACGACGCACACGACGTTGGAACATTCTGATTGTGCGTTCATGGTCGACAACGAGGCCATTTACGACATTTGTCGACGAAATCTCGACATCGGACGACCCTCGTACACAAATCTCAATCGCATCATCGCACAGGTGAACAGAATAAGTCGTTTTGTTGAAGAATGTGTGAAGAGAGAGTCCGGGAAAAGTGTCTTTGACGTGGCTGATTTTAGCAACTGCAATGAAAAAGCTTTGGTGCGTCTTTGTCTGCAAGGGGTTTCGAAATGTGTTGTTCTTTGCGTAACGCCAGCGTTTTGGCCAGGGCAGATGTTTGTTTCGTGTTGGAAATGTTTCTCATTTGGCCAAAAAGCAGCAGTGAAATTGAACACAAACAGTAGCAATAAGGTAAACGGAACAAGAAAACGGCGGTGACCAAAAATAACTGGGCGATAGTTTTCTGCCAGTACTTGCCGCATGTTATTTCAAATTGATTCTCAGGTCGTCAGCTCGATCACGGCTTCATTGCGTTTCGATGGCGCGTTGAACGTGGATTTGACCGAGTTTCAAGTGGGTGTTTATGTTTGGTTTTTTCATCTATAACGTTCCATGCTATAGTAAATTTTAATTTCGTTGCCTCATAGACTTATAGATGCAGGGAGACTACGGTTCGGAGTCGAAGCAGGCAACAAGCTCAACACAGTCAACAAGCCACGCAGCTGGCTCGTGTGCGTTTCGAATGTTTCAGTCACACAAGCTGTGTGTGTCAGCTGTGTGGCTTGTTGACTGTGTGTGTTGAGCTTGTTGCCTGCCTCGACTTCGAACGGGAGTTTCCCTGCGTCCGTAAAAATGCGTCAGGCGTCGAAATTAGAAACTTACTGGAATAATGAAAAGGAAAGCATGACACTAATCTGCAGACCAACTTGGTGCCGTACCCACGCATCCACTTTCCACTGGCCACCTATTCGCCCGTCATCTCTGCCGACAAGGCGTATCATGAGACCCTCAGTGTTGGCGACATCACCAACATGTGCTTCGAGCCCGCCAATCAGATGGTCAAGGTATGAATTTTTTTACTTTTTTTGGTTGTGGTTGTTTTGTGCTGTTGATGGATATCAAACGAGCTTGGTGATCACTGGTCGGCCTGGACCTGCCTTGGTTGAGTTTTTTTAATTATGGATTATTTGCTGATGCCACCAATTTCCACCATCTCAAAACTTCTTCCAAGGCTGCAAAAACGATTTTTACGTTTTTCATTCGAAAGTTACGTGACCAAGGCTGCAAGGCAGATTCGCTAGCCAAGTTTCATGTCGGCCCCTAATCTGTACAGACTGCTGCCGTCTGCTTATTCCCGCACTATTTATCGTTTCCACTTTGCAGTGCGACCCGCGTCACGGCAAGTACATGGCGTGTTGTCTGCTGTTCCGTGGTGATGTTGTGCCCAAGGACGTGAAGGCGCTGCCCATCGCCTCCATCAAGACGAAACGTTCCATCCAAGTCTTGTCGACTGGTGTCCCACCGGATTCAAGGTGAGACACAATTTCGCAATAATCCGGACTTTGTTAATTTATTATTAGCCGCCATTGTTCTTCAGTACCATTTTGGTGACCCATCCGGTTGTGAAATTTCTGTGCTGAAGTCACCTGGCCAATTTTTCAGGTCGGCATCAACTACCAACCACCCACTGTTGTGCCCGGCGGTGACTTGGCAAAGGTTTGCGTCGTTTGTTTTCGGATTTGGTCGCGTTTGTTCGTTGTCATTTATGCATTGTGCTGCAACGTAGCCCAATTTGTCGGATTTTAATGAAATTTTCGTTATGTATGAGCAAACGAGATTGCCCCGTCTATGTAACAGGTGCCGCGTGCGGTGTGCATGTTGTCCAACACAACAGCGATTGCCGAGGCCTGGGCACGATTGGATCACAAGTTCGATCTCATGTACGCAAAACGTGCATTCGTCCATTGGTACGTCGCTACGTTGTTGTTTTTTAGCCAGTTGAATCAACTCTAATCACTTTTAACAATTTTTATTATTACTCACAAATGCAACTAAATGTTTCAGGTACGTCGGCGAGGGCATGGAAGAAGGTGAATTCAGTGAGGCGCGTGAGGATTTGGCTGCGTTGGAGAAGGACTATGAAGAGGTACGGTGTTGTTTATTTCATAGATTCTCTTTAATTCTTTTCTGTGGCACTTTATTCAGTTTTTTTATTTTTACAGGTGGCCATCGATTCTCTGGAAGGCGAGGGCGGTGAAGAGGGCGAAGAATATTAAAGGAGAGAAAATCGAACGAGAAAAAGCCGAAAAATTTCCCATCACAAGTCTTCTATTCATTATTTAGGACACCCATACATTTTATAAAATTGTCGTTCATTTCGCAAACACATTCCTTCTATCATTGTTGAAACAGGCATAATTATTGTTTTGAGCATTTTGGCTTTCTACATCATTATTTTTTCGCTACTGCTGCCCATCTTACCGTCTATGTGGTACGAGTTACAGTATACCTGTCCGAAAAGTCCTCTGATATTCTATTCAGCTTTTTGCACAAGCGTGATTTCATCTGCAATGGAATTCCCCATATTTTTCACAGTTTTATTACCTTTATGTTGTGGAAGACATTCTGCGCATTGATTGGTCGAAACGCGGGGTTATCTCCAAAAAAATATACAGTTTTTTACCGAAACATTATAACTGGTTGTATCTTTGAGCTTCTGTCACAGTCACTCCGTGTTTGTCGTCTGAGGTTAGGCCCATGGTATTTTTGCAAAAGGGTTTACTTTTTTTCTGATCTTCAGTGTTGTTCATTCCATGTAATGGCTTTTCTTGTTGATGTTTTATGCTTGTGTGACTTAATCTCATCAACTTAGTGCGCCTATATGAGCGCGCAAAGCACGGCTTTTCGATTCTAAACTCTCACAATTTTCGGTCGCCTTAACATTGATAAATTCGATCTTTTTATAATATCTCAGTTCAATTATTGCCACACCCGCACAGAAACTTGACTATTTTGTTCTAATTTCATTATCTCAATTTATTTTGATTGCATCGCCAGAGTTAATGAAGTAAAATACTGCCACAGCTTATAGATTATTGCTTGGTTATATACTGTCAGCTAACAGTGCAAACACACACAAAGTACGCACAAAAGAGACAGAATAACCTGACATATACCATGCCTGATTGTTGATACACCGCCCATTTGATGTTTTATCTTCAACACACCACTGATTTGGTCACCCATTTCAGCTGGGCTCGATATATCGTTTCCCATAGCAACCACAACGGCTTTGCGCACTGGTTGAACGGTTGTAAATGAGCCAGTGAGCGGCCCGGCTGATGTTTCAATATGGTATCGATCATGGTAGCTCGGTCGGTCTATCAGATAACCGCAGTCATGTGGTTCCTGGCCATTTGGGTATGCCGTGTGCAGTAGATTCAGCATGACACCGGCCGTGAACTGGGTTTTGAGGGGAAATCGTGAATTTCAGGTTGTGATAAGCCTCGAGTTGTAAGCTTAGCAGCTAGAATACAGCAAAGCCTAATCCCGCTATTTTGGACAGGCTTGGGTTTGAACTTGTGTATGACCGCGCTTTCAAAGCGAAGCAGCTCTTTTAGGTGGCAGCTATATTTTTGAAAAAAAAAACCGTTGTTCTGTGCGTGACGCTTGCCTGCAATGAAACATCAACTTACGGACACAAAATCCTGCAACAGCACGCTTGTAATTTGCGATGAACAGTACTTGCCGATTAGAGGGCGCAGACATTGCAGATAACAGTCGGCCGTTCTGAAAAGATAAATAGGAAGAAATTTCATCCAAACTCAAAAAGAACGGCGAACCGGTTGGTGAGTATCTCAGAAGTGAGAAAAGAACCTGCTCGCAGGTATCTTAGGGTCACGTAGCCGTTAGGTGCACCAATCATTGACGATGACCTGGTGCACACCAGTCTGTGAAAACAGATCGGAGTGGGCATGCAAACCTCGAAAAACATTATATACCTGCACCACTCGTCCGTCATACTGTAGACCTCGTACTGTTTCACATTGTTCCAGTATTTGAGCAGCCCATCAGCTTTACGCCTTTGACGTGACTGGTCACTGTTGCACAGATCGGTGCACATGCCGCCAGTGGCACGTTGCACGCGCATGAAACACGGCATGGACGAGTTGAACTCTGCACCAGTGAACATCGATATCGATTGATACCGGTGACTGATAGAACGCAATAAATGCAGCTGTATGGTCACTCACTACAGTCATACGAATCTTTACAGTGCCATGACGGAGGCCTGTTACCCTACTTTCGATCACTGCATAAAGAATATTCACAAAGTTTGCAGATTAACGGCCAAGATTTGGACAAAGGCAGTACCATAGCGACCCAAACTTTCACTGTAAACAGAGTCACTATTTGGAGGGTGCACTGTATCAAAATATCAATCGATATCTGTCACGCACCAACCATGATAGTGATCCACGCACATGTATTGCATCGGATCCAATGACCGGACGACGCTTGATTTGCCGATGAAATCCGGGCACCGCGACAGGCATTGACGCACTTGAGTGTACGTGCTAAACATTTGGAACATCAGCTGATTAACATCGCCTCAGTTTTTTCGAGTCGACATGACACTTTCGGTGATTGGATCCGCCTTCGTTGTTTTACTGCTTGTCCCCAATTCTCACGACGACCACGAATAGTCAGAGAGACGAACCGATCACCAAGTTTGATACTTCCGAACAGCTGTGCGTACATTTCGAATACGAAACCCAAAATTCAGAGCGAAAGGTTGATCCCACAAGCTATCCCGCTTCAGGCTTGGGCTGGGCTGATCTTTGGCCTATAGCTTGCCCCCCCCCATGAGGCAAGTCGATCCAACTAAACCAACCTGCACAAATCTGCTAACGACTCCCCGTCAGTTGGCACCAGCACACTTGTCCCGGCCAGGTCTCTGTTGTGCTTGATACCCAGCTCTGGGTCCATCCGAACCGGTGCTCTGTCCACGTGACTACTGGCCGCTGATGTTTCATTGTACTTGTGTTTGAGCACAGCCAGACACTTTTCGGTGCAGAGGAAGCCGTGCCAGATTTGCCAGGAGTCCGCCGAACTGCAAGGTTTTTCCGGACTTTTTTCTCAACAAACAAGCAATCTTACTCTGTTGACCCCCTGTCGAGCAGTTCTGAAGAATCTTATAGCCTTCCAGTTGGCCGTTAACTTCCTAATGACCGCACTCTGAATGTACATACATACGAAGGTACATTAAAGGGGAAATTGCACATTCCTAATCGCCCTTCAAGTTTTACAAGTGTTTAGACAGCAATGTGGGCATCACAAAAGTCAAATCACTTGGTATAAGCGTTCAAACATGCACCGAGGAGATTCCTTTTAAGACAAGCCACTTTGGACAAAATTCGGCGCGGACCGGCCGAATTTCTACCTGCGCATTCAGGCAAATTGCCTGATCAAAAAGCTCTCAAGGCGATGGAATGTTTCACAGGATTTTTGAAACTCACTAACTATAGAATTTCGCTTTTCTTTTTATTTCGAAGTTCAACGAATTGTTCCAGCGTGTCTGCTGTTTCATGCTCTGCTTGTCACGCTGGAACAATTCGTCGAAATTCGAAATATAAAGAAAAGCGAAATTCTATAGTTAGTGAGTTTCAAGAATCATGCGAAACATTCTATCGCCTTGACAGCTTTTTGATCAGGCAGTTTGCCTGAATGCGCAGGTAGAAACTCGGCCGGTCCGCGCTGAATTTTCTTCCTGATTGTTCCCTTTAAACTGCTTCTCCTGGGTACAAGTTTGAGAGTGTGTACCAAGTGATTTGACTTTCATGATGCCCACACGACTGTCTAAACACCTGTGGAGTTTGAAAAGCGGTTAGGAATGCGCAATTTCCCCTTTAATGTATAACCCTATGAAAATATTTGATCCGATCAAAACTGCCGGGCGTCGGTCATAATCACTATAAAATCACTGCAGACGTGTATCAATAATAATTGTACTATCACATTAGAGAACCCGCGACTTGGAACAACCCATGAACAATGGTAGACCTTCGTTTCCTTCTGTTTCCACTGGCAGCCATCTGACTTGTCATCAGCAATATTACGCAGCATTTCATCAACACAGCGTGTGTCAGCACCATTACGAATGCGAATAATCAGTCCTCTGAAATACTGCGCGCTTTTTTTATCAGTTCCGAAATATAGGAAAATCAAAAATGAGAGATAATAGTTGAATTTGGATGGAACACAAGATCGTCTGTCGTGGATCACATAAAAACAACAGAGTCACAGTAACAGTTCGTCACAAAGATTAAGCAGAGGCACGCTGTTTTTTCAGGAGCATTTTTCTCCTCTTTGTATCAACTGTATCCGACTGAGTCGCAAACTTTTGCTCGCAACAACCTCAATATCAAATACACGAGGCACAAAGGCGTGGGAATAAAAAGTGTGCGCCGCCCCTAACTCGCTGGTGCGTGAACAACAAAATATGAATTTTTCATGAATATAAATTACAGTTCACAATAGAGGGCCGTGTCCTGTACCTCCGGTAGTTATGGAAACATGCGGAGAAAAATCCACAGTGAAATACTGTATACATATACTGTATGTACAGCTGATATAATGATCAAACACAGTGTTGTTCTTTTTTTCGAAAAACTTGGCATGCTATCCAAAAATTGGACAGCTCTGGACACCACCTTGGTTAGCAGTCAGGACGAGAAAGTAAAAAACCTGTTTTTCGTCTGTGAACCAAATTAAATGATTATCGCTTGGCCATCCGCACTCGTGCAATCCTTGAGAGCAACTTGTTTGTTTTCTGCTTGTCTGTCGCTCGTTTGGTTTCCGCCGGTCTTGGAACTTCATCCGTCAGTTGGTTTTTGCATTAATCCCAGTCCCTCCAAAAAAAAAGTTTCGATCTAAACAATAACAAAACCGAGAACCGGGGGGAAAAAAAGGATACAAGAGAGTCACCCGACGCCACGAACGGAAAAACACCACAGTGATTTCTAATAACTACATAAAAAAAAAAAATCTCCCCCCCCCTCTCCCCCCCCTTTTCTCTATACCCCCCTTTTTATAACAACACACACATCCCCACAACAAACCACCACCAATACGGAAAAAAAATCCCTCCAGAACACAAGACTTTAACCCAGCAAGGGGGGAGGAAGGCGCCCCTCCTTTCGCCCCACCTACATCTCCCCATCGGAGCTAGCATGGTAATGCTAAGCGACATATGGTTGATTCCTTATATTGCGTGAGTTGAAAAATTTAAACTCACGCCATTTTCACAAGACTTAACTTGAGAAGCCCAAACTTGCACACAACTTGTACGGCGTGGACTTCTAGGTCCACACAAAATTTCATTCCGCTGCGTGCCCACTCGCGCGATCGCGGGCAAGATACAGTTGAAATTTTTGTAAAAACGTTCTTTCCCTTTTTTTTTTCCACAAAAAACTAGTCAGGGCCCAGACGTTACTGAACACCAAAAATGTTAATATCGCATATAGGGTTTTCGCACACGAGAAACACGATGGTGCTATCGCCGACTTCGTAACTCCACGACTGAGACCGGTTCCAGACCATGACCACGACTTTTTGTATGTAAAGTGTGCTTCCCGAAGTAAAATTTCGCCGAAAAGTTGGGTTACCAGAACTATTAAAGTTGTTTATGTGGTTTTCGCACTCGAGAAACATGGTGGTGCTATCGCCGAGTTCGTAACTTTTAGTATGAACGGTTCCAGACCATGACTTTTTGTACAGAAAGTATGGTTCTAAAGCCAAAATCAGCGGTTATATGTGTTTTTAATCGTTGTTACGTCAAACATATATTAATTCCAATTGGTTAAATGTTTTTCAGCTCGAAAAGAGCCATAATGGACGCTCAGACACACACAACAATGCATTAGTGCACGCTACGTAGTTGCCTGATTCATAAAGCGCACAATGTATTACCCACAACACACAGCCAGCCAGCCAGCACACACACACAGGCAGGCAGCCAGCACACACACACACAGGCAGCCAGCACAATAGGCAATGCAGCAATGCACGCGTAGTTATGTATGTATTAACGTTTGAGAAGAAGAGTGGCGAAGCACTTATGTCCGAGCGGTGTAACGCGCGTCACTGAAAACGAAAGGTCGCGGGTTCAAACATTCACGCGCGCAGCGAACTTTGTTGTATTTTACTAACTTTTAATGAATTCTGGGTAACATTTTTCAGTTTTTTCGTGTTTTTATTTGAGATTAATTATTAAGCACAGGTGCGGTTTGCAGTTTATGCGCTGTGATATCATTCATGATAAAATACCCACAAGATATCAACTTCTTAACTAAAATTGCTGTTGCTCTCTAACATTCGAAGCTTTTTCCGCATTTATAATTTGACTTTCGTGGGAAAGTTAAATAGTAGTTTTTACGTAACATTGAATCCAAGATCAGATGCGGCGGCCAACACCAAAGCAATCTGGAGACTGATGTTTGACACTCATTTCATTGCTGTAGCTGGAGGGACAGGGGGCATGGAAGTTCATTGCACAGCTTTGCTTGGTACTAAACCAACAAGTGCCATTCTCTGAGACGATGCGCATTCAGTGCGCTATAAATGATGGTACCTAGGGTGTCAAATACATACCTGGCGGTAAATTAAAAAAAATAAATAACTTGACAAGTTACCATGTTCCTCAAAAGCATAGACATGCGCGTGGGGCACTGCGTTAGTTTTGTTTCAGTGGTGGGTGAAGACGCAGACACAAGCGTGTCTCCATTGTTAGAACCCCATAGTGAAATCGAAACACAAAATTGGCCTTATGTCACGATAACCACCGATTCATATATCCTGCCAAAAAGTACAGCATCCTTAAAGCGGCCCCGCCGCTATTGTTTTTTTGGTTTTCGACCTCGGTTTTTTCACTTATATCGTTTGTTGGCATCGAGATCAAGAACATTAGTTTTGACGAACTTCACCAAAATGGCGATTACCCACCGAAATCGATCCGCCAAGATGGTCTATCGGGAACAAAACTGTCCGATATTGATGCACTTTTGCACATGATGATCAGGAATGACAAGAGAAATTCAAAATCACTGGGGCGTGATATAAGCGGCGGGTTACGGTAGCCCGATAAAACATTAGCTCTTTTGTAAATAACAAATGTTTTGTCAACCTACCGTAACGCGCCGCCTATACCACACCTCTGTGATTTGAATTTTGCTTTGGAAATCCTGATTTCCATGCACACATAGTGCATCAATATTTGGATAGTTTCTTCCCGTGCGGCCATGTTGGTTGATCGATTTCGGTGGGTAAACGTCAGTTTGGTGAAGTTCTTGAAGGTTAATGTTCTTCATCTCAGTGCCAACTGACAATTAACATAAAAAAACCGAGGTCCAAAACCCAAAAAACAATAGCGGCAGGCCCCCTTTAAACTAACCCCCACAGCTCATTGCGCTCATGTGCGTTGATTACTTGAGAAAAGTCTGACGGTCGACATTTTCTTAGTTAGAACCATTGCTTGCCGGAACTGAAAACTTTCTGTGCCTGATTTATCCGGGTTCTCTGTTTGACGCTTGCGCGATATAAAAGAACGACACAAGAAAGAAAAATGCCCCAAGGGGCATAAAAGAAATATGGTTCCCTGGCTGACTGGCATAAAAGAACGATACTAGCTTGCACGACTTTGCTGATGTTTCATTAGGCACTGGAATAAACGTAAGTGTGTTCTGAGCTGTTTGATACCGAACAGTAGACATTGAACCATATTCCCGGCGCGAACTCTTTTGAACCAACACCCAGCCGATATCGAAACTTTCGTGCAAACCCACATACGTATTTAGGCAACTGTTTCTTCTTTTCAACCTCACGACGGTAACTGTGCAGCTTCGGCTGCGCACGATGGTTCAACAAGGAGAGAAAAAAAGAGAATATTGCAATCTTTCAATATCCCCCCCCCCTGTGTCCGTGGGGGGAAGACACGCCGCCCGGGGAATAGGTTCAAATGTCCATTTTCGTGTACCCAACAGCTTAGGGCACACACTTTTTTTTCCCCGCGTGCTTAAAAATACCCCAAGAGTCGCGTAGGATGGTATCTTTTTCTTATGCGGGACCACCAGGGAACCATATTCCTTTCAGCCCTTTTGGGTTATTTTCTTTCTTTTTGATCAGTATAGACGCGTCCAAGAGTAGTCACTAACAATCGTTGCCGCCACAAAACTGAAGGAGCAAAAGAACGGCACGGCTACATTAACTTCTTCCATACCCTTGCGGAGTCCCCGTCGACCACACACTAGCTGTATAAAATCTTTGTTTTATTTTTGCCACATTGCTTTTCCGCTTTCCCTTCGTTTGATGGCGGTTTACGGCAACCTGGAACGAAGGAAAGAGCGCGGAGCAAAATATAGACAAGCGTATATATAAGCATGTGCATCGCGGTATCCGAAGAAGGAACGATCCGTGACTGAGTGACTACCTACGACCGACGAGCGATTAGAACGGGGAATAATGGGGGTGCACTGGGGTATTCACCAATTGAGACTTCGCGTCTAGGGTAAAATACTCTGCGATTCTATAGTGTTTCGGTAGGGTAGAGTACGTAGCGGGGCAGCACCAAATCATCTCCTCCTTTCTTTTTATTTTGTTACTGCTCCCCAATAAATAGAGCATACTTTCCCTTTCGCTCCCAATCAAATACAAATAAAAGCGACCACTACTCGTCAGAAACTTTTTTTTTTTTTTTATTCATACCGCACACTTAGAGAAAGGAGACATATAAAAAAATACGCCCCGCGCTGTTATCATAGCGTGGCACAAAGAGATACTCTGCTCCCACAAAAATCTTTCCTGTGCGTTCTTCTCTTTGTCCCCCTTTTCGTTTTGTGACACCTGGCGAAAAACATTCGTCATAGAAAGGAGGTGATGTTTTTATTAACAAAACAAAAAATGCCAACCTGGGGCAGGGGTCGTGGACTGGATGCAGCTTTGGGGGTGTTTTGGCCACTTAGGGGGCTTTGGCCCCCTTTTCCGTGGAAATTCACAAAGGGGCGAACCCTTTTAAGCCAGGGGGGGGAGGGTGCGTTCCCCGGCGGGGCTGGACCCAACCGCCTTGCCTTTTTGGAGGGCTGACAGCGACTTAGCCACCGGGACCCACCCTGATAGTTGTTGTTGATCGAGACTGGCTGTTGAACTGGCCGATTCAGACGATGATGGAGCACCTTGCTTTTCGAGCGCCATTTTCTCGCGGTACAGGCGCTGCGCCACTTCTGCAATTGGAAAATAGACGTAAGTTTGGTTTCTACTGTAGCTTTTACAAAAGTAGATAATTTTCGTGGTACAGTCTGTCTTGTTTAGAAATCTGCGATCTACTGTATTGTGATTATTATTTCTGGAACAGTCCTAATCACTATCGTCGATGGTATAGACTGTGTTGGTGCCTCACTACATGCGAGGGGGTAAAACATGTAGAATGGATTTACCGTATTCATTCGCATAGTGTTGATCGCGTTGGTCCCTGAACTGCTTCTCCTCTGTGGCCGTGTGTGCAGGCGTTTGGCTCGAATCATCCACTATGAACTCAACGCTCTTCTTTTTCGGCGGCGGCGGTTTTTTCGGTGACTCTGTAATTTCGGTTGTTGGAATTCAAAAAATCGAGCAATGTTTCAAACAAAGTTTGGTAAAAAATAGATTCAAATGCGAAATATGTAGTTTTATTCTCACCGGGTGTCGTCGGTCGGTTTGAGGTCGAAGGTTTCGGTGTTTTGTCTGACAAAGAAGAAGTGGATGAGGTTGATGATGATGACATTCCTATGTATTTGATTCGCTTTCGTTCCTTCTATTCGCCTTGCTCAATATCAATGCGAATCAAATTTATCACAACCAGCCAAGACTACAGCATGCCCAGTGGACATCTCTGTACGATAATCACAACGTGGAGTGTTTGGTACCCTCAATGCACCATTCACTATAAAGACGGCAGAATTGAGGTATACCTTGATTTACATGTGTATTCGATTGTGTTTCTGTGTTCGATCGTGACAAAGCGGTTTGCTCGGACTCCGACTCAGCTGCCATCAATTGTTGTTCGCGATATAAACGTTGCGCCACGTCTGTAAGCTGGCTGGCTGGCGGATGTTTCACAATGTGCAATATACAAACAATGAAACATCACCATATGACTGACCAAATTCATTCGCGTAATGCGAGTCGCGTTTGCGAGCGAATCCGCGCGCCTGATTGGTTGCACTGTCGGTGTCCGGACCCAACAACGCCGCCAATGCTTGGTTTCTCGACTCCTCCGTTGGCGCTGAAACATCAGCCGGTTCGATCATTGCAAAGACTCATCTGATGAATACACGTGATCTTGTTCTCATACCCAAACTGCGTAGTTTTTATGGAACCCGCTGTTATTTTGAGATTTATGTGTGTGGAAGTGTAGTGTCAAAAGCATGAAGCCGTCTGAAATCACCGGGTGTTGGCGGGTCAGTTTCGTGGAACTCATAGTTCGGGTCGAGTCTGCTGCTCATATGATACGTGGCACGAATGTTGGCCTCATCGAAATGCGCACGTCGACGCAAAGTCAGACCCGGCGCGTACATCCGACACCAGTTGATCGTGTAGATGCACTGCACAGGAAAGCGTATAGTAGAAATGGTAACTGTGAAACATCAGCCGCTTCGCATCGCCAAAGCTGTTTTTATCGGAGTAAATTTGAAGGGATATGCACTGCGACTTAAAGGCAAGGCAAGGGCGTACATCCGACACCAGTTGATCGTGTAGATGCACTGCACAGGAAAGCGTATAGTAGAAATGGTAACTGTGAAACATCAGCCGCTTCGCATCGCCAAAGCTGTTTTTATCGGAGTAAATTTGAAGGGATATGCACTGCGACTTAAAGGCAAGGCAAGGGCATCACTTTGTTTGAACTGTAACTATTCTTCCATAAAGTTGGAGCGCTGTACATTTGATGTGCTTAAAACTTGCTCCCCCAAAATGGACAACAGCTTTGCAGGTAATGTTCCCACTTCACCATGCCAACACTACTGCTCGTCCGCGGTGTAGCAGTGTCCACTCAAAGTTGACGAAAAATGGGGTTGAAAAATCAAGGCGAAAAAGTGGGACTTCCCGATTTGCCACAACGGCGAGACTTTCATGTCAACATTAACTGCCTTTTCTCTTCTCTACGTGCAATCAGTGAAACATCACCCACCACAACCAACACAACAGGCGCAGCCAACATCGGAGGCAATAGACTGACGAAGAGTGGCATCAAGTACAGGGCGACCCATGAGATGCCCAACAATGCGGATAGGGTGGCCCAATAGCGCGGGGAACCGTGACCGGGTTGTGAGATGTTGAACATCCAAGACGGGTACGTGGGGCCTGCGAACAAATGTGATTGAGTTAAGAAATTTATCGGAGCAGTTGTTCCGAATGAAAATAAAAACAATTGTCTGAAAGTGGAGATTTCATATCTTCCCGTTTCGCCAACCACACCATATGAATGACTGGTCCGTCAAGCACTTTTCAAATACACAAAAACGCATGTTTCATACTGTCATCTTTGTTATCATGCCCATCTCAGGCGCCGAACATATAGACCGCTCTATGCGTGAGTATCCTTCATAGGATCGGATATGTCGCTACCATTATCCCAGTCGAGTCACTGCCAAGGGTTACCATCATAGTGAACCATATCCGCCGATCGCTAACCATAAACATCACTCATCGCCCACGATTCGCCTGGCACTACGTGTGGATTGGTGCGACTTTCGCTCACGGACGCGTCCCTGATGTGCTGCACAGTCGGTGACACGGCCGTCGCTGTGGCATTGTTTGTTGATGATTGTGACTGCGACGTGGATGCTGTTTGATCCCGGTTGCTCGACATAACTATATAGTGATGATGATGATGATTTTCTCTTCGGTCTTGGAATCGGTGTCAAAATTCGGTGAAAATATCAATCGTCGCTCAGTGAAAAATGGTAAAGTGACTTGCACAGCAATGTGCTTTTGAATGTCACCGTGGTTTGTAATCTTTTTTAATCATACAACATGAAAAATCAACACTCCACGTTGAAAGGAGAAAACGCTGTGTACCACCAATGAACCGATAGATTCAAATTTTTTTAGTTTGTTACTTCGGATTCAGATTCAGGAAACATTCAAATCAATGAGCTAACTCGCCCACGTAAGCGACCCAGAAATCATGATAAACTCAGTGCATAAACAAAAGTGAATGTGCTTACAACAGTGCAGTAGTCAATTCAAGTCACAAGCTCACTTTGTAGTGTCGTCAACTGACTCCTCCGAATGCCACGTATCACTTCTGCCATGCTCACTCGGGTCGGACTGCTGTGAGCTTTGACAAAGTGATTTTTGACCACTTGAATTGACCACTGTCATGTTAGCCAGTGAAAGCCGATTGTTTCAAAAAGTACAAGGTTCATATCTTTGATGTTGCCGGGATGATTCATGATTCCGGGATGATGATTCATATCCTAAATCAACAAAAGTGAATCGTGTTATGATTAATTAAGCGTGGTGTCGTTGCACGTCTCAAATTTATATCTACAGTATCTCAAAAATCTGGGCAGCGGAATGCAAATGCCTGAGTTTTCAAGGCGTGACAGTCAAGCAATATTACGCAAAGAGAGCGAGAAAATGAAACATCAGCCAATCAATCGATTATACTCTGACGGGTCTGTGCACAACGCGTCTGTTGGAAGGAGGTGGAGGGGCGGGTGACAGTTCGATCACGTTCGGGTCACCACTAGCACCTTGGGAGCCGCGACCACGCTGCTCACGTTTGAGGGAACGGTACATGAAATCCTGGAATATCGAAAAGTCAATTTAGAGTGTAGGGGTTTTTTCAAAATTTTTCAGGTGCAAATGGCACCTAACCCCCTGATTTTTAGGTGCACGTTTGAAGTTTTAGGTGCCAGCACTACTTTTGCCAAAAGGGCTAAATTCATTGTTTTTTCTTGGTGTTGTGTTTTGATGCAAACGGCATGATAAAGCAAACACACAGCAAAATAGGCATGTTCCTGACCACAGGCTGAGAATTAAACTATGGAAACTTAGGAAACGTATGAATAAGCATAATTTTTGCAAACTTCGTACGCGGCCTCAATTTTTAGGTGCAATTCTGAAATTTTGGATCTAAAAAGCTTGATTTAGTGGTCTGCCGGCGACAGACAACAATCATCTGTTGTTGATGAATGTGATGGGCCAAATATACTTCATCTTGTGCTGCACAGACGATGTCCTTTCAGACGACAGACGAGCTTTCGCATTCTTTTCAAAGATTTTCTGATAAAAACATTTTCTAACTTTTTTCTTAGATTTTCTCTGTTACCACGGATCACCACCGCTAAATCCAGCCATCTTCGTCCGCCAACTACAGACAGGTGGGGCAACAGGCCATCGTCAGTGCTTTCACAATGATGGTCGAGAATCAAAATCAATTCCCAAACAATATTCGTCCTGAACGATGTCAAACTTCGTGACAGGGTCTCGGATGTGATCCGTCTTGGTCAAGTGACTTTTTTGAATTATTATATTAAGAATTTTTGTGATGCCATACTAATTTCGTGCAGCGTAAAAGATCCTCCCCGTCCTAAGATAAATACTGTAACTAATAAGTTGACGAAATAGGGTCCAGTAAATTTCTGTATGTGCTTAATGCAAGAATCACGGGCTACCAAGGTAAGTCACATCCGATCACCAAGTTTGACATTGACCCACATTCCCACCTGCATGTCTTCATCTGCATACAGTGTATCGCCAGTGCTGGCACTCATGTCCTTATCCTCGACGAAGCACAGGTACAACGTGTCAATGGCCATTTCGTAAACACTGAAGAAGCAGTGGGCCACCAGGTAGGCGAAGATGCACACAATCGCGAATGGCACCGCCCAGAAATGCACGCCCGGCGTGTTCTGTAGATGGCGAAATGGGAGTGTATAGGTCACTCATTTCACTGTGATGATGCTCTGTTACACCGCATATCAATAAGGGACTGTTTCAAATGGGCATGTTGGGTGCGACACGGTAGGTTTGATAGCTGAGGGCAAATGTGCCCAGCTACTATGCCCTCTGGTACGTACAGTACTCCATGAAAATCATGAATTACTATTAGGTCACCGGTATGCGGATCGCTGTGGTTTGAGCCAAACAAACTAAACGAAAATAAATTATGTTCTGCCATTAGTAAATCACGCCGAAAGCTCACCGTAAATATGAACGCAGCCACAATACCGACAACAGCGACCACTGACAATTTCGCCAGAAACAGAACAAAATCGCCAACAGAATTTATGGATGCGACGTAGGCAAGATTGCCGGCTAATGTTTCAAGAGCCTATAAAGGGGGACGCTCATTATCAGTTTGAAACATCAACTAATTATTTCATCTAAATTTACCTGCTTTGCTGCTGGGCAGAAGCTCTTGCCTTCGATGGCTGAAAATTTGAACAAATTCTCGCAAAAAATAATTTTTGGTGCAGTAAAAAAATAAAAGCTGAAGGAACTTGCCAATGACCGTGTAGGCATTATGGTGCAAATATCGCAAACATTTCTCAATGCAGTACATGCAGCACATGCAGCATTTGGCCACATTTTGCACGCACGGAATCTTGCTGGCCTTGATTCTGCGAAGAAGTTTATTTGTCAAGCAAATTAACAAGCTTTTGAGTTTTGAAACAAAAATATGGCAAGCGCAAACCAACTTTCGATATAAATACATGAGAATGAGACGAGGCAGTTTCACGAGCGTGATTATGAGCGAGCCCAATGCAACCGAACCCAGATGTGCGCTGACCAGCTGCTTGTACGCGAGGCATATCGGGTAGACGAACTCTTTCTTGTCTCTGAAAGTAGAGTCATTAGATTTTGAAATCATTGGGACCGGCTTTAGTTTGTGAATGGCGAAATCGCTTTGTGAGCTTTCGGTATCTTAGCTTTCAACTGCGAATGCTATGGGAAAGGCGGGGCACCAGGCCATTGTCAGTACGCATGTCACGGTAAGCTTCAATTCCCGGATTTGTAAAAGGGCAGGTAACTGCACTGACTGGGCTGTCTGAGCGCTTTACGGAGTGAATTCGAACCAAAAACGCACCTTGTGAAATACCAGATGGCCACCGAGCCGGCCACGACCATTTGTTGACACGCGATCACGAACTCTGCCGTCCACAGACACCCGATTGTGTGCACCCACCAAAAATATCTGCATTGGAAATCAGCTTAAAAAATTGCTTTTCTTTCAAAAAATAAATGTCTCTTTTTCATTATGATATTCCGCGCACCTGACGAAACTCGGTTTGTCATACCCGACCACCATGAACTGCATCGGCACAATTGCCACTCCTCCCCCATTCGAACCCGTTGCGCGACCCGTCGTATTACGGTAGCTGCCACCGGGCTCCTCTGCATAGACACGCAACGGTACAGATTATAGAATGGATATGATGTGAATGAATAATCAAGGTCAACTAACGAGCGGTGCCCAGCAGCAGAACGACAAACAGCCAGTAGATGAATATCAGCATGAGAGTGAGGAATGTCCAAAGTGGCTGCATGAGGAGACACGGCATGGCACGCATCGCCTGCAAAGTGCTATGTACAATGCTGTCTGAACACGCTGGTGTGGTGATTCTCAGAGTGACCCGCGACCGTTTGGTGGTTAATGCCCAGTCCATTGATCATGGTAAAGCAGAATATTCATGATAGTAACTAAAAAGGAAGGACAGATCCCAACGTCACGACTACTGACAGCGTGGGTAGACTGCAGCCTACAGTTCACACAAATCACCTAATGTTTCATGTTCTGACCTTGCTTGCGTTGCTGAAGAGATCCATGATTAGGGAGGCTGATGACCACATGCAGATAACGGCACCGATTAGAACGATCTGTAATTGGCGATCAACTGATGAATTACAATTATTGTCAATGCAGTGACTTCATCCTCTGCATTATCATCCTTTGTGGTGGCACAGTATTATTTGTGTATTTCGCATCTTGTTATGCCAAAAAATGTTTCAGTGTGAGTGTCATAGCTAAAATTCTCGAAAGCGCCACCGCCACCGGGGGCGGTTCCGCAACAGTGTATTTGATATACCTGACGCTCTCCACCTCGGTGCGTAAATTCCCTTTTATTACCAAAACACGCATGCACGTAACAATGTATACATAGTCCGTTCACCAGCTCATGGCACTTTGTGTTGTTGCTGGCTGGTTTGCTCCCTTCCTCCACGTTCTAATGAAAGAGAAATTGAGTGTGAGCGATTTTGCAAAAAACAAAAAACAGAATAATAAAATGTGTCGAAAACGATTTAATTCGATCAAATTTAAAATTAAACTAAATTAAAATCTATAAAACACGTCGATTTCATAAAAACAGCAATTTAGGAGCAAAAATAATTTTTTTCGGAAACTCAATTTCTCTTTCATTAGAACGTGGAGGAAGGGAACAAGTCGGCCAGCAGCAACACAAAGTGCCATGAGCTGGTGGACGGACTATACAGCATATCTAAGTAGGTGCCTCTGACACTGTAGAAAGTCACAACGTGGCTCACTGAGTACCTCGCCCACGTATACTCGTGCCCTCTGCATTCAGCAAGTACTCCACTATATTGGTCGCACAATGACCATATAAGAATTCATCAAAATCAACCCTGATTTTCACATTCAGTCACTCTTAACTACTGTGCTATTTGTGATTCTCACAAAACATTTTCAACTGAAAATAATCTAGCAGATCAACCACGTTGGCGCAGGTCTGAAACATTCTCTTTACTACACGTTTTGTGTGCGATTGAGCAACGCAACGTCACCACTCCGTCACTTTCCCTCTTCACGATTCAGGAAAAAATTTTGACCAATTCTTATAAAGTCATTATGCGACCAATACCTACCGTAATCACGCTGGCCACAATTGCGTATATGATGAGTGCATGTTCATTATTGGTGTCCTGTACGAGCATCATCATTTTCGCCACTCCAGGCTCATTGACCTCGTCAAATTGCATCCCCGATTTCGTGTCGAGATCGCTGTGCAGCCGATAGTAGCCGTACCACAGTAAACCGCTGATTGCTGCAAATGTATAAAAAAATGGCGCATCATGGAAAATGAAATTAACTTCATCGTAATCGGCCATGCAACACCGGACCGAATCAAGTTTTGTACACTTTGCGGAAAACGTGCGCTTTATCGACAGTCACTTTTCGGACGGTGGTGCACCAGGACATCGTCAATATGCGATCTGTTTATAATTGTTTGTTTTATGTAAGCACAACAGTTGCCAACACAATGAAGAATCAAATTGTGTTTTTTCAATAATGACAGCATAATTTAAAACAAATGTTGAGAAAAATTGAGAAACCTCTCACCAACTGCAGCCAGCATTGACACAATGAAGATGAGGTAGACAACGAGACCAGCCGCGAATCGAATCAGAAACACCACAAGGATTGCGACCACTGGAAATGTACAAATTTGCAGAACAGCAGTTTGATTTGGACGTGTGTCCATCGTCGTTATGGTGACTTGATATTATGAGGATATTATAACTTGGTTCAAATTCATCCAAACTGCGCACGTGCTTAGTCAAAGGGAGCAGTCGTGTAGAGGACCACAGATAGACTACACAATAGTGAATGAAACAACCACCGACTTTGAACCGAATCGTTGCATCACCACCATAAGAAGGCTAATAAAACATCAAGACCAACCGAGCGCAAACACGCACAACATGACCATCTGCAGCCAGACTTTGGCAACGTCAGCCAGGGCCAATTTGAACGTGTCGATGGCATTTATAGCACCGAATAGGGCAGTAACCACGTTGGTACCTAACGTAACGGCCATGTCTGGCACACACCAGTTGAGCACAGGGGAACTGCAAATGAATGAATTACGCACATGATGTGTTTGAATACAATGAAGCAACATGGGGACATCTGGTGCATGCGCACGGTCAATGCACTGGTGCGAAAGCATGCCGCAACGGGCAGTGAGGAAACGCATTTCGTAAACAATTCACACCTTTTTGCACCTAAGTCCAGTGGAGCCAGGGGTTTGGAGCAACCCACGGCATAGACCGCCATGACATCGAAAAACGAACATTGCGGCAGTAATACGACGAGCACAAGTATTTTAGGCCAGCATAAACCAGGAACTTGTGTTGTGTGTTTTCGGGGACAGTTTGTCTGGTGCACTCGCTTACCACTGACGATGACCTGTTGCACCATCCATCTGAGAAAACAGGTCGAAAATGGCGACCAGAAACACGTTGCTTACATAAGGCCGCACTAATAGCTTGAAAGTGTTCACAACGCTCACCTTTTGTACACCTCCAACGGACACGGGCCCATTGTGCTCGACGGCCATTTGAATTCATCTGCATACTCTTGCAGTGGCACTTCATACGAACAATAGCCCCGTCCGGTGCGTTGAGCGTATTCCACCAACATGTTGCGATTCCAGAGATTTCGAGCGGGACAGCGCGATACGCAAATCCACATGGACTCCTCCGGGCGCATCACATCCATCGGGAACAGAAAGCTGACAAAAAACATAGCCGATCGGTTATAACGGAACTGTACTGTACGCTGTGGACCAAATACCAATTACTCGTCCTTTTGGCACCACAGCGGTGCATTCGCACTGACGACGACCTGGTGTGTTGCCAGTTTGTGAAATCGAAAAAAGCACTAGGATCCACAAAAAAGAGTTCAAAAAATGCAACACAAAGCAAAAGCCAACGGTTTGTCCGAATGGTCCAATCCAGTGTTATTGGCCGGCAGTCGGACATTGTTCTTGCCACACACATTACCAAATGAGTCGGTACCGTACACAAGTCGATATGGGTCGCCTTTGATGAACGCAAACACGGTGATGACAATCTGAGTGATGTTTCAAAGCCTCTATGTGTACATGCAGTGCTGTACAATCGTCAAAATTGGGTTCTCACACTGGTCTAGTCAATTTTGTCGCCAGAAAGTGACGTTTTATGAAAACTAGATTCTGGTCTCGCACTTTTTCGGGTTGGTCTGTTGCACCGTGGTCTATGAAAACAACACGAAGCAGGCAAAACACACTAATTGCCCCCATTATCAGAAAACACCAAAGTAAAAAATCGTCCCCATGTGCCCAACCATCAAGCACCAATAGACGACAAACACGGACAACATGGGCATGTCTGTGCAGGTTCGGTCCTGCACAAAAGCGGGGATGGCCTGGCTGCGCGGGGAACGCCGATGTGGGGCGACGCGGTCCTGTGCGGGAAAGACGTTTTGATGCATAGAAATTGGAATAAAGTGAAACTTTTGAGAGAAAGAAAAAATCAACCAACGCACTCCATTCGGTGGATCTTCGTGCTTGCCGAGACAACAGCCCATAATTTTGTTGTTTTAGTTCGGCGCAGTGAGCGAACAAGAAAATGAAAGTGAATAAAGTTCACACATTGGGCTACTGGACTACGGGCCAGCCATGTTAGCTTTTTCAATTTCGATGGAGAGCAGTGAAACGAATAAAACAATTCTCGTGTCCTTATCTGAAAAAGACAGCCAAATGGCATGTGTAAATCCACACAGCCAAAACATTTGTTTCAGATTTGATGAAATCAATGGTTCTTTCATCGCTGCGCGTGCGCCGCGGAAACCTGTGTTTATTCTTTTTCGAGAGAGAGCGTTATCAAAAACAGATTTGTTCAAAATTGCGGACGCGGAAATGCGCCAATCCAAAAAAACACACATTTGCACTGTTTCAAATAGATACAAGAAAATAACAATTTTATTTGTCAATATGTTACGTATCTCGTGTACGACAGAAAGCAATATGACGACGTGTAATACACAATCAAAAAGCGCAAACAGTTCTCGTTCTGTGTGTGTGCAGCGACGGTTTGTGTACCTACATAGGCCCCTTCACAATGCAAGCGCGTTAGCGTGTTAGCGCGTTAGCGTGCGAGATGCGCACGCTTTTGCATTCACAATGGAAAAAGCTGATTAGCGCGTTAGCGCGTTAGCGTGCGAGCAACTTTTCTCGCACGCTAACGCGCAGATGCGCAACGCGCTTTTGCATTCACAGTGCAAAGCTGATTAGCGCGTTGGCGCGTTAGCGTGCACGCTAACGCGCTTTTTCACGATTAGACTGGTTCTAATTTTTTTGCGCGTTAGCACTCGATCGCGTGTTCTAAAGTTTATAATTTAATTGGAAAACATTATCGCCACGAAAAGGCGAAACATAGGAAATAAAGCCTGCTGCGTTTACTGAGAACATTTTTGTTTTATTTTGATGCTTAGAAGCACATCTTTTTACGCTATCAATCGATTGAGGCAAACAGTTTCGGCTGCTGTTATATTAGCTGCAAGCAAATGTTCGCAGCGTTTTCATCTCTTACGTGTGTGTGTATCCTCTTTGGTGATGTAATTGTGACACCGCAAGGAGACTGTAGTGCGCGCATGGATTGTTCATGTCGCGACCAGCTAGATTTTCCATTTGAGGAAAATGTTACTTTAGGATCAAAATAAGTTTGAATGAATCTTGAAAGCGATTGGTTGCCGTTTTCAAAACAAAGAAATAAAAAATTAGGCATTTGCCAACACCCAGCCACGGGCTTGTGAATCAACGCGTTTTGCTGATTAGCGCGTTAGCGCGTTAGCGCATTAGCGTGTCACTGATAAGCGCGCACGCTAACGCGCTTTTTCAATTTTCCATTGTGAATGCAAAAGCGTGCGAAAAAAACGTGCACGCTAATCAGCAACACGCTAACGCGCCAACGCGCAAACACGCTAACGCGCTGCATTGTGAATGCGGCCTAAGTGTGCACTAAAAATTTCCAATTTCAGGTTCCAAATCTTTTGGGTGGTGAGAAACTGTTCCGAATCCTGCAGGTGTGCACAAAAAGCACCAGACCCTGTACACAACAACAGCTACATATGCTCAGAACTTAACGTTACGCTAATACCAAACCGCTCAGAGTGTGGCTGTGTGTCTGTCTGTTTGAACAAGAGACCTGGGTACTCGCGTGCCCACAAAGGCTGGTCTGTCCAGTCATTATTAATGTACTTCACTGTTGCACTGGAACCTTCTTACGTCTGAAAAACGAAGAGCAACAAAACTTAGTTTCAACGAAGATCGAAAGAAAGCGGGTTTTGGAACTCCAACTCTCTGTGAATTTCAGAAAAGAAATCTACCAATATCGAGAATAATGAAAAGTTTCATCTGAGCAAATAAAAGTGCCCAAGTTGCAGGGCAGGTTGGATAGCTTCGCTTTGCATTCCCGTGGACGCAGAGCAGGGCAGGGTAAGTAAGCATAGCATGTTGCGATGAAAAGTACAAAATCATTCACAATTTTGGATGACTAAGACACGAACGAATACAGTTCTGTGTTGTGAAACGTGTGTGCAATGCGAAACCTGGGGCAACACACGCACGCACAAATTGTATGGTCCGTCCACCAGCTCATGTCACTGTGTGATGCTGCTGGCCGACTTGTTCCCTTCCTCCACGTTCTAATGAAAGAGAAATTGAGTTTCCAGAAAATAATTGTTTTTGCTCCAAAATCGTGTAATATGAAATGGGAACAGTCGGCCAGCAGGCGTGGCGCGGTGACTTGAGTCGTGGACGGCCGTACAATTTGTGCGTGCGTGTGTTGGCCCAGGTTTCGCATTGCACACACGTTTCGCGACACAGAACTGCTATTCGTTCGTGTATTAGTCATCAAAAATTGTGAATGATTTTTTTCTTTTCTTCGCAACATTCTATGCTTACTTACCCTGCCCTACTCTGCGTCCACCGGGAATGCAAGCGGCTACCCAACCTCCCTCAACTTGGCACTTTTTTTTGCTCAGATCAGACTTTCTCATTATTCTCGATATCACAGATTTTCTTTCTGAAATTCGATGCTGAGATTATTGAGTTCAAAAACCTTCTTTCTTTGCGATTCTTCGTTGAAACTAAGTTTTGTTGTTCTTCGTTTTTCAGACGTAAGAAGGTTCCAGTGCAACAGTGAAGACTTTAATAATGACTGGACAGACCAGCCTTTGTGGGCACGCGAGTCCCAGGTCTCTTCTTGTTCAAACAGACAGACACACAGCCACACTCTGAGCGGTTCGGTATTAGCGTAACGTTAGTTCTAACCATGTGTAGCTGTTGTTGTATTCAGGGTCTGGTGCTTTTTGTGCCACCTTCGGGACTCGGAAACAGTTTCTCACCAGCCCCAAAAGATTTGAACCTGAAATTGTTTTTAGTGCACACTCAGGCCGCACAGATTCCCAATGCAGCGCGTCCTCGTTTTTGCGCGTTTTGGCGCGCTACCGCGTTGTTCGGCTGATTTGCGCGCACATTGCACTTTTTTCGCACGCTTTTGCATTCACAATGGGAAAATTGAAAAAGCGCGTTAGCGCGCGCGCTCCTCGTAGCGCGCGCTGTACGCGCTAATTTTAACGCGCTATGTGTAATCGGCAAAACGCGTTTGCCGTCCACGATGCCCGTTGGTCTGGGTGTTGGCAAACTGCCTAATACAATTTTTACTTTTGTGTTTTGAAAACGGCAACCAATCCCTTTTTAAGATTCATTCAAACTTATTTTGATCCCATAAAGTAACATTTTCCTCATTCCTCAAAAAATCAAAATACTAGCTGGTCGCCGCGACATGAACAATACCATGCGCGCGGCTACCGCTGCTCCTTGCCTCGTATTGCCAGTGCATCACATTACATCGCCAAAGAGGGAATTGCGCACACACGTAAGACAGTATGAACGACGAGTTCTGCGCAACATTTGCTTGCAGCTAATATAACAGCAGCCGACTTTTGCCTCAATCGATTGATAGAGCGTTAAAAGATGTGTTTCTAAGCATCAAAATAAAACGAAAATGTTCTCAGTACGCCAGCAGGCTTTATTTTCCTATGTTTTCGCCTTTTTCGTGGTCTGATAATTGTTTTCCAATTAAATTATAAACTTTACAAACACGCGCATCGGTGCTTAACGCGCAAAAAATTTCAACCAGCCCTAATCGTAAAAAGCTGCGTTCGCGTGCACGCTAACGCGGCCAACGCGCTAATCAGCTTTGCACTGTGAATGCAAAAGCGCGTTGCGCATCTGCGCGTTAGCGTGCGAGAAAAGTTGCTCGCACGCTAACGCGCTAACGCGCTAATCAGCTTTTTCCATTGTGAATGCAAAAGCGTGCGCATCTCGCACGCTAACGCGCTAACACGCTAACGCGCTTGCATTGTGAAGGCGGCCTTATGTAGGTACACACAATCGTCCGCGGCCACACACACAGAACGAGAACTGTTTGCGCTTTTTGATTGTGTATTACACGTCGTCATATTGCTTTCTGTCGTACACGAGATACGTAACATATTGACAAATAAAATTGTTATTTTCTTGTATCTATTTGAAACAGTGCAAATGTGTGTTTTTTTGGATTCGGTGCATTTTTCCGCGTCCGCAATTTTGAACAAATCCTGTTTTTGATAACGCTCTCTCTCGAAAAAGAATAAACACAGGTTTTCGCGGCGCACGCGCAGCGATGAAAGAACCATTGATTTCATCAAATCATAAAACAAATGTTTTGGCTGTGTGGATTTGAAGGCATGCCATTTGGCTGTCTTTTTCAGATAAGGACACGAGAATCGTTTTATTCGTTTCACTGCTCTCCATCGAAATTGTAAAAAAGCTAACATGACTCGGTCCCGTAGTTCCATAGCCCAATATGTGAACTTTATTCACTTTCATTTTCCTTGATTCGCTCACTGCGCCGAACTAAAACAACAAAATTATGGGCTGTTGTCTCGGCAAGCACGAAGATCCACCGAATGGAGTGCGTCTCGGTTGATTCTCTCTTTCTCTCAAAGTTTTCACTTTATTCCAATTTCTATGCATCAAAACGTCTTTCCCGCACAGGACCGCGTCGCCCCACATCGGCGTTCCCCGCGCAGCCAGGCCATCCCCGCTTTTGTGCAGGACCGAACCTGCACAGACATGCCCATGTTGTCCGTGTTTGTCGTCTATTGGGGCGCCCAATGGTTGGGCACATGGGGACGATTTTTTACTTTGGGTGTTTTTTTATACATTTGGAGCAATCAGTGTGTTTATGCCTGCTTCGTATTGTCTTCCATCGACCACGGCTGCAACAGCGACCAACCCAAAAAGTCCGACACCAGAATCTAGTTTTCATAAAACGTCACTTTCTGGACGAGGTCAAAATTGAGCCTAGACCAGTGTGCGAACCCAATTTTGACGCTTGTACAGCACTGCATGTACACATAGAGGCTTTGAAACATGCACTCAGATTGTCATCACCTTATTTGCGTTCATCGGAGCGACCCATATCGACTTGTGTACGGTACCGACTCATTTGGTAATGTGTGTGGCAAGAACAATGTCCGACTGCCGGCCAATAACACTGGATTGGACCATTCGGACAAACCGTTGGCTTTTGCTTTGTGTTGCATTTTTTGAACTCTTTTTTGTGGATCCTAGTGCTTTTTTTGATTTCACAAACTGGCAACACACCAGGTCGTCGTCAGTGCGAATGCACCGCTGTGGTGCCAAAGGACGAGTAATTGGTATTTGGTCCACAGCGTACAGTACAGTTCCGTTATAACCGATCGGCTATGTTTTTTGTCAGCTTTCTGTTCCCGATGGATGTGATGCGCCCGGAGGAGTCCATGTGGATTTGCGTATCGCGCTGTCCCGCTCGAAATCTCTGGAATCGCAACATGTTGGTGAATGCTCAACGCACCGGACGGGGCTATTGTTCGTATGAAGTGCCATGGCAAGAGTATGCAGATGAATTCAAATGGCCGTCGAGCACAATGGGCCCGTGTCCGTTGGAGGTGTACAAAAGGTGAGCGTTGTGAACACTTTCAAGCTATTAGTGCGGCCTTATGTAAGCAACGTGTTTCTGGTCGCCATTTTCGACCTGTTTTTTTCAGATGGATGGTGCAACAGGCTTGATTGTCGGAGTGGTAGTGAGTGCACCAGACAAACTGTCCCGAAACACACAACACAAGTTCCTGGTTTATGCCGGCCCTAAAATACTTGTGCTCGTCGTATTACTGCCGCAATGTTCGTTTTTCGATGTCATGGCGGTCTATGCCGTGGGTTGCTCCAAACCCCTGGCTCCACTGGACTTAGGTGCAAAAGGTGTGAATTGTTTACGAATGCGTTTCCTCACTGCCCGTTGCGGCATGCTTTCGCACCAGTGCATTGACCGTGCGCATGCACCAGATGTCCCCATGTTGCTTCAATTTGATTCCAAACACATCATGTGCGTATTCATTCATTTGCAGTTCCCTGTGCTCACTGGTGCGTGGCTTAGACATGGCCGTTACGTTAGGTACCCGTGTTACTCCCTATTCGGTCTATAAACCTCATACAAAAGCCCACGCCAAAAAAAAATCTCCCCAGCCCAACCATCAAGCACCAAAACACAAACACAAAAAGCTCCGCATCTCGCACAAAAGCAGCCGCGCGCAACGCCACAGCTCCAAAACAGCAAAAATGAAAAAAAACTTAAAAAAAAAATAACCAACATCATCACTCGTGCCAAAAAGCCAAATATCGCGAACAAAAGAAAAAAAAAAAAAAAACACAACACAGCCAAGCTTCAATTCCAGAAAAAACAAAAAAAACCTCATCAAAAAAAGCAAAAAAATCACAAGCAAAATAAAAAAATCTCATCCCCGCGCCCAAAACACCAAAAGCACAAAAAACAAAACGACCGAAAGAACAAAAAAAAAAACAACAAAAAAAAAAAAACAATAACACCACAAAAAGCAAACAAAAAAAAAAAGCAACACGAAAAGGCCGCATTCACAATGCAAGCGCGTTAGCGTGTTAGCGTGCGAGATGCGCACGCTTTTGCATTCACAATGGAAAAAGCTGATTAGCGCGTTAGCGCGTTAGCGTGCGAGCAACTTTTCTCGCACGCTAACGCGCAGATGCGCAACGCGCTTTTGCATTCACAATGCAAAGCTGATTAGCGCGTTGGCGCGTTAGCGTGCACGCTAACGCGCTTTTCACGATTAGGACTGGTTCTAATTTTTTTGCGCGTTAGCACTGGATGCGCGTGTTCTAAAGTTTATAATTTAATTTGAAAACATTATCAGACCACGAAAAAAGTGAAAACATAGGAAATAAAGCCTGCTGCGTTCACTGAGAATATTTTTGTTTCATTTTGATGCTTAGAAGCATATCTTTTTACGCTATCAATCGATTGAGGCAAACAGTTTCGGCTGCTGTTATATTAACTGCAAGCAAACGTTGCGCAGAACGTTGTTCATCTGCTTATGTGTTGTGTATCCTCTTTGGTGGTGTAATTGTGATGCATGACACGACAAGGAGACTGTATTGCACGCATGGATTGTTCATGTCGCGACTAGCTAGATTTTCCATTTGAGGAAAATGTTCCTTTAGAATCAAAATAAGTTTGAATGAATCTTGAAAGCGATTGGTTGCCGTTTTCAAAACAAAGAAATAAAAAATTAGGCATTTGCCAACACCCAGACCAACGGGCATTGTGAATGCAAACGCGTTTTGCTGATTAGCGCGTTAGCGCGTTAGCGCATTAGCGTGTCACTGATAAGCGCGCACGCTAACGCGCTTTTTCAATTTTCCATTGTGAATGCAAAAGCGTGCGGAAAAAGCGTGCACGCTAATCAGCAACACGCTAACGCGCTAACGCGCTAACACGCTAACGCGCTGCATTGTGAATGCGGCCTTATTGAGCACAGAATGTGGTTAGATTTCTTTTCGAAATTCACAGAGTTGATTCCAAAACCCGCTTTCTTCGATCTTCTTGAAACAATTTTGTCTTTTTCAGACGAAAAGTCAGTCACAATTAAGACTACAACCAGCTTCGCGCCATTCTTCACCAGACACACAGCCTCCGGTTTTTAAGTTGTTCTAGCAATGTAGCTGTTGTTGTGTACAGGGTCTGGTGCTTTTTGTGCACACTGCAGGATTCGGAACAGTTTCTCACCAGCCAAAAGATTGGAACGAAATTGGAAATTTTTAGTGCAATTAGGCCATTCACAAGCAGCGCGTTAGCGTGTTGCGCGTTGCCTACGTTGCTGATACCACTTTTTTCCCACGCTTTTGCATTCACATGGATGAAAACCTTAGCTGCGCGCTTATCAGTGACACGCTAATGCGCTAACGCGCTAACGCGCTAATCAGCAAAACGCGTTTGCATTCACAATGCCCGTTGGTCTGGGGTTGGCAAATGCCTAATTTTTTATTTCTTTGTTTTGAAAACGGCAACCAATCGCTTTCAAGATTCATTCAAACTTATTTTGATCCTAAGAACATTTTCCTCAAATGGAAAATCTAGCTGTCCACATGAACAATCCAGCGCGCACTACAGTCTCCTTGTCGTGTCATGCATCACAATTACATCACCAAAGAGGATACACACACACGTAAGCAGATGAACAACGTTCTGCGCAACATTTGCTTGCAGCTAATATAACAGCAGCCGAAACTGTTTGCCTCAATCGATTGATAGCGTAAAAAGATGTGCTTCTAAGCATCAAAATAAAACAAAAATGTTCTCAGTAAACGCAGCAGGCTTTATTTCCTATGTTTTCGCCTTTTTCGTGGTCTGATAATGTTTTCCAATTAAATTATAAACTTTAGAACACGCGCATCGAGTGCTAACGCGCAAAAAAATTAGAACCAGTCCTAATCGTGAAAAGCGCGTTAGCGTGCACGCTAACGCGCCAACGCGCTAATCAGCTTTGCACTGTGAATGCAAAAGCGCGTTGCGCATCTGCGCGTTAGCGTGCGAGAAAAGTTGCTCGCACGCTAACGCGCTAACGCGCTAATCAGCTTTTTCCATTGTGAATGCAAAAGCGTGCGCATCTCGCACGCTAACGCGCTAACACGCTAACGCGCTTGCATTGTGAAGGCGGCCTTATGTAGGTACACACAACCGTCCGCTGCCACACACACAGAACGAGAACTGTTTGCGCTTTTTGATTGTGTATTACACGTCGTCATATTGCTTTCTGTCGTACACGAGATACGTAACATATTGACAAATAAAATTGTTATTTTCTTGTATCTATTTGAAACAGTGCAAATGTGTGTTTTTTTGGATTGGCGCATTTCCGCGTCCGCAATTTTGAACAAATCTGTTTTTGATAACGCTCTCTCTCGAAAAAGAATAAACACAGGTTTCCGCGGCGCACGCGCAGCGATGAAAGAACCATTGATTTCATCAAATCTGAAACAAATGTTTTGGCTGTGTGGATTTACACATGCCATTTGGCTGTCTTTTTCAGATAAGGACACGAGAATTGTTTTATTCGTTTCACCCTGCTCTCCATCCAAATTCAAAAAGCTACATGCCTGGCCCGTAGTCCAGTAGCCCAATGTGTACTTTCTTCACTTTCATTTCCCTGTCCGCTCACTGCGCCTAACTAAAACAACAAAATTATGGGCTGTTGTTCTCGGCAAGCACGAAGATCCACCGATGGAGTGCGTTGGTCTATTTCTTCTTTCCCTCAGTTTCACTTTATTCCATTTCTATGCAATCAAAACGTCTTTCCCGCACAACCGCGTCGCCCTCATCTGCGTTCCCTGCGCAGCCAGGCCATCCCCGCTCTTGTGCAGGACCGAACCTGCACAGACATGCCCATGTTGTCCGTGTTGGTCGTCTATTGGCGCTTGATGGTTGGGCACATGGGGACGATTTTTTACCTTGGTGTTTTCTGATAAATGGGGGCAATTCGTGTGTTTTGCCTGCTTCGTGTTGTTTTCATAGACCACGGTGCAACAGACCAACCCGAAAGTGCGAGACCAGAACCTAGTCTTCATAAAACGTCACTTTCTGGCGACAAAATTGACTAGACCAGTGTGAGAACCCAATTTTACGATTGTACAGCACTGCATGTACACATAGAGGCTTTGAAACATCACTCAGATTGTCATCACCGTGTTTGCGTTCATCAAAGGCGACCCCATATCGACTTGTGTACGGTACCGACTCATTTGGTAATGCGTGCGGCAAGAACAATGTCCGACTGCCGGCCAATAACACTGGATTGGACCATTCGGACAAACCGTTGGCTTTTGCTTTGTGTTGCATTTTTTGAACTCTTTTTTGTGGATCCTAGTGCTTTTTTCGACTTCACAAACTGGCAACACACCAGGTCGTCGTCAGTGCGCACGCACCGCTGCGGTGCCAAAAGGACGAGTAATTGGTATTTGGTCCACAGCGTACAGTACAGTTCCGTTATAACCGATCGGCTATGTTTTTTGTCAGCTTTCTGTTCCCGATGGATGTGATGCGCCCGTAGGAGTCCATGTGGATTTGCGTATCGCGCTGTCCCGCTCGAAATCTCTGGAATCGCAACATGTTGGTGGAATAGGCTCAACGCACTGGACGGGGCCATTGTTCGTATGAAGCGCCACTGCAAGAGTATGCAGATGAATTCAAATGGCCCGTCGAGCACAATGGGCCCGTGTCCGTTTGAGGTGTACATAAAGGTGAGCGTTGTGAACACTTTCTAGCTATTAGTGCGGCCTCATGTAAGAGCAACGGGTTTCTGGTACGCCATTTTCTACCTGTTTTCTCAGATGGATGGTGCAACAGGCCATTCGTCAGTGGTAAGCGAGTGCACCAGACAGCCGTCCCCGAAACACACAACACAAGTTCCTGGTTTATGCTGGCCTAAAATACCTGTGCCCGTCGTATTACTGCCGCATGTTTGTTTTCCTATGCCAGATGGCGGTCTATGCCGTGGGTCGCTCCAAACCCCTGGAACCTCCACTGGACTTAGGTGCAAAAAGGTGTGAATCGCTTTACGAAATGCGTTTCCTCACTGCCCGTTGCTGCATGCTTTCGCACCAGTCCATCGACCGTGGCGCATGCACCAGATGTCCCCATGCTTGCTTCATTGTATTCAAAGGCACATCATGTGCGTAATTCTATTCATCTACAGTTTCCCCGCGCTCGACTGGCGCGCGGTCCAGACATGGCCGTTACGTTAGGTACCAGACGTGGTTACTGCCCTATTCGGTGCTATAAATGCCATCGACACGTTCCAATTTGGCCCTGGCTGACGTTGCCAAGTCTGGCTGACATATGGGTCACGTTGTGCGTGTTTGCGCTCGGCTTGGTCTTGATGTTTTATTAGCCTTCTTATGGTGGTGATGCAACGATTCGGTTCAAAGTCGGTGGTTGTTTCATTCACTATTGTGTAGTCTATCTGTGGTCCTCTACACGACTGCTCCCTTTGACTAAGCACGTGCGCAGTTTGGATGAACTTGAATCTAAGTTACAAATATCCTCATAATATCAAGTCACCATAACGACGACTGACACATGTCCAAATCAAACTGCTGTTCTGCAAATTTGTACATTTCCAGTGGTCGCATTCCTTGTGGTGTTTCGGATTCGATTCGCGGCTGGTCTCGTTGCCTACCTCATCTTCATTGTGTCAATGCTGGCTGCAGTTGGTGAGAGGCTTTCTCATATTTTTCTCAACATTTGTTTTAAATTATGCTGTCATTATTGAAAAAACACAATTTGATTCTTCATTGTGTTGGCAACTGTTGTGCTTACATAAAACAAACAATTATAAACAGATCGCATATTGACGATGTCCTGGTGCACCACCGTCCGAAAAGTGACTGTCGATAAAGCGCACGTTTTCCGCAAAGTGTACAAAACTTGATTCGGTCCTGTGTTGCATGGCCGATTACGATGGAGTTAATTTCATTTTCCATGATGCGCCATTTTTTTATACATTTGCAGCAATCAGCGGTTTACTGTGGTACGGCTACTATCGGCTGCACAGCGATCTCGACACGAAATCGGGGATGCAATTTGACGAGGTCAATGAGCCTGGAGTGGCGAAAATGATGATGCTTGTACAGGACACCAATAATGAACATGCACTCATCATATACGCAATTGTGGCCAGCGTGATTACGGTAGGTATTGGTCGCATAATGACTTTATAAGAATTGGTCAAAATTTTTTCCTGAATCGTGAAGAGGGAAAGTGACGGAGTGGTGACGTTGCGTTGCTCAATCGCACACAAAACGTGTAGTAAAGAGAATGTTTCAGACCTGCGCCAACGTGGTTGATCTGCTAGATCATTTTCAGTTGAAAATGTTTTGTGAGAATCACAAATAGCACATGTAGTTAAGAGTGACTGAATGTGAAAATCAGGGTTGATTTTGATGAATTCTTAGATGGTCATTGTGCGACCAATATAGTGGAGTACTTGCTGAATGCAGAGGGCACGAGTATACGTGGGCGAGGTACTCAGTGAGCCACGTTGTGACTTTCTACAGTGTCAGAGGCACCTACTTAGATATGCTGTATAGTCCGATCCACCAGCTCCTGGCACTTTGTGTTGCTGCTGGCCGACTTGTTCCCTTCCTCCACGTTCTAATGAAAGAGAAATTGAGTTTCCGAAAAAAATTATTTTTGCTCCTCAATTGCTGTTTTTATGAAATCGATGTGTTTTATAGATTTTAATTTAATTTAATTTTAAATTTGATCGAATTAAATCGTTTTCGACACATTTTATTATTCTGTTTTTTGTTTTTTGCAAAATCGCTCACACTCAATTTCTCTTTTCATAAGAACGTGCAGGAAGGCAGCAAACCAGCCAGCAACAACACAAAGTGCCATGAGCTGGTGAACGGACTATGTATACATTGTTACGTGCATGCGTGTTTTGGGAATTAAAGGGAATTTACGCACCGAGGTGGAGAGCGTCAGGTATATCAAATACACTGTTGCGGAACCGCCCCCGGTGGCGGTGGCGCTTTCGAGAATTTTAGCTATGACACTCACACTGAAACATTTTTTGGCATAACAAGATGCGAAATACACAAATAATACTGTGCCACCACAAAGGATGATAATGCAGAGGATGAAGTCACTGCATTGACAATAATTGTAATTCATCAGTTGATCGCCAATTACAGATCGTTCTAATCGGTGCCGTTATCTGCATGTGGTCATCAGCCTCCCTAATCATGGATCTCTTCAGCAACGCAAGCAAGGTCAGAACATGAAACATTAGGTGATTTGTGTGAACTGTAGGCTGCAGTCTACCCACGCTGTCAGTAGTCGTGACGTTGGGATCTGTCCTTCCTTTTTAGTTACTATCATGAATATTCTGCTTTACCATGATCAATGGACTGGGCATTAACCACCAAACGGTCGCGGGTCACTCTGAGAATCACCACACCAGCGTGTTCAGACAGCATTGTACATAGCACTTTGCAGGCGATGCGTGCCATGCCGTGTCTCCTCATGCAGCCACTTTGGACATTCCTCACTCTCATGCTGATATTCATCTACTGGCTGTTTGTCGTTCTGCTGCTGGGCACCGCTCGTTAGTTGACCTTGATTATTCATTCACATCATATCCATTCTATAATCTGTACCGTTGCGTGTCTATGCAGAGGAGCCCGGTGGCAGCTACCGTAATACGACGGGTCGCGCAACGGGTTCGAATGGGGGAGGAGTGGCAATTGTGCCGATGCAGTTCATGGTGGTCGGGTACGACAAACCGAGTTTCGTCAGGTGCGCGGAATATCATAATGAAAAAGAGACATTTATTTTTTGAAAGAAAAGCAATTTTTTAAGCTGATTTCCAATGCAGATATTTTTGGTGGGTGCACACAATCGGGTGTCTGTGGACGGCAGAGTTCGTGATCGCGTGTCAACAAATGGTCGTGGCCGGCTCGGTGGCCATCTGGTATTTCACAAGGTGCGTTTTTGGTTCGAATTCACTCCGTAAAGTGCTCAGACAGCCCAGTCAGTGCAGTGACCTGCCCTTTTTCGCTCTTTCGCAAGCCACGAGGGCCAGGCTCATCAGCACCCCCCCCCCAACTCTCCTCTGCCGGGGAGAAATACAATATCCGGGAATTGAAGCTTACCGTGACATGCGTACTGACAATGGCCTGGTGCCCCGCCTTTCCCGCAGCATTCGCAGTTGAAAGCTAAGATACACATAACAACTAAGCTCATAAAGCGATTTCGCCATTCACAAACTAAAGCCGGTCCCAATGATTTCAAAATCTAATGACTCTACTTTCAGAGACAAGAAAGAGTTCGTCTACCCGATATGCCTCGCCTACAAGCAGCTGGTCAGCGCACATCTGGGTTCGGTTGCATTGGGCTCGCTCATAATAACTCTCGTGAAACTGCCTCTTCTCATTCTCATGTAATTATATCGAAAGTTGGTTTGAGCTTGAAATCTTTTTGTATCAAAAAACAAAAGCTTGTTAATTTGCTTGGCAAATAAACTTCTTCGCAGAATCAAGGCCAGCAAGATACCGTGCGTGCAAAATGTGGCCAAATGCTGCATGTGCTGCATGTACTGTATTGAGAAATGTTTGCGATATTTGCATCATAATGCCTACACCGTCATTGGCAAGTTTATTTAGCTTTAATTTTTTCACTGCACCAAAAATTATTTTTTTTGAGAATTTGTTCAAATTTTCAGCCATCGAAGGCAAGAGCTTCTGCCCAGCAGCTAAGCAGGTAAAATTAGATGAAACAATTAGCTGATGTTTCAACCCGATAATGAGCGTCCCTTTTTATAGGCTCTTGAAACATTAGCCGGCAATGCTGTCTACGTCGCATCCATAAATTCTGTTGGCGATTTTGTTCTGTTTCTGGCGAAATTGTCAGTGGTCGCTGTTGTCGGTATTGTGGCCGCGTTCATATTTACGGTGAGTTTTCGGCGTGATTTACTAATGGCAGAATACAATTTATTTTCGTTTAGTTTGTTTGGCTCAAACCACAGCGATCCGCATACCGGTGACCTAATAGTAATTCATCATTTTCATGGAGTACTGTACGTACCAGAGGGCATAGTAGCTGGGCACATTTGCCCTCAGCTATCAAACCTACCGTGTCGCACCCAACCTGCCCATTTGAAAAAGTCCCTTATTGATATGGGTTGTAACAGAGCATCATCACAGCGAGCGAAATGAGTGACCTATACACTCCCATTTCGCCATCTACAGAACACGCCGGGCGTGCATTTCTGGGCGGTGCCATTCGCGATTGTGTGCATCTTCGCCTACCTGGTGGCCCACTGCTTCTTCAGTGTTTACGAAATGGCCATTGACACGTTGTATCTGTGCTTCGCAGAGGATAATGACATGAGTGGCAACACTGGCGATACACTGTATGCAGATGAAGACATGCAGGTGTGAATGTGGGTCGATATCAAACTTGGTGATCGGATGTGACTTGTCTCGGTAGCGCGTGATTCTTGCATGAAGCACATAAAGAAATTGACTGGAGCCTAATTTCGTCAAATTTGGTGGACGAAAATTAGTGGCTCACTAAAATTCTTAACATCCTTAATTCTAAAAGGTCACGTGACCAAGACGGATCATATCCGATAAGACCCTATCACGAAGTTTGACATCGCTCAGGACGAATATTGTTTGGGAATTGATTTTGATTCTCGACCATCGTGCTCTTTTGTGAAAGCACTGACGATGGCCTGTTGCCCCACCTGTCTGTAGTTGGCGGACGAAGATGGCTGGATTTAGCGATGGTGATCCATGGTAACAGAGAAAATCTAAGAAAAAAGTTAGAAAATTTTTTTATCAGAAAATCTTTGAAAAGAATGCGAAAGCTCGTCTGTCGTTTGAAAGGACATCGTCTGTGCAGCACAAGATGAAGTATATTTGGCCCATCACATTCATCAACAACAGATGATTGTTGTCTGTCGCCGGCAGACCACTAAATCAAGCTTTTTAGATCCAAAATTTCAGAATTGCACCTAAAAATTGAGGCCGCGTACGAAGTTTGCAAAAATTATGCTTATTCATACGTTTCCTAAGTTTCTATTGTTTAATTTTCAGCCTGTGGTCAGGAACATGCCTATTTTGCCATGTGTTTGCTTTATCATGCCGTTTGCATCAAAACACAACACCAAGAAAAAACTATGAATTTAGCCCTTTTTGGCAAAAGTAGTGCTTGCACCTAAAACTTCAAACGTGCACCTAAAATCAGGGGGTTAGGTGCCATTTGCACCTAGAAAATTTTGAAAAACCCCTGCACTATAAATTGACCTTCCGATGTTCCAGGATTTCATGTACCGTTCCCTCAAACGTGAGCAGCGTGGTCGCGGCTCCCAAGGTGCTAATGGTGACCCGAACGTGATAGAACTGTCGCCCGCCCCTGCACCTCCTTCCAACAGACGCGTTGTGCACAGACCCGTCAGAGTATAATCGATTGATTGGCTGATGTTTCATTTTCTCGCTCTCTTTGCGTAATATTGCTTGACTGTCACGCCTTGAAAACTCAGGCATTTGCATTCCGCTGCCCAGATTTTTGAGATACTGTAGATATAAATTTGAGACGTGCAACGACACCACGCTTAATTAATCATAACACGATTCACTTTTGTTGATTTTGATTGAACCTTGTACTTGTGAACCAGCGGGTTGTACGCGGTTCCTGAACTGCCACTCACACACGAAATACCGGAGAAATATAAGATGTAATAACGATGATATCGACGATACGACGTAGGGAGCTGTCGGACAGGCCGACAGCTGGATTTGCCCTTTTTCACTTGAACGAATATCACTCCGGCGTCGACGTTACTTGTTAGTTTTACGCAAATAAATGATGAACGGGTGAATAACAGTTGAACATAAAGCGCAACGGGCGCTAACGAGACGACACCAACAACTCTGAAAACCCGAAAAACGGAAAGAAAGAGAATAAGAACCTAGCGGAGGAACAAGATTTTAGCACAAAAACACATGATACACACAGAAAACAGTAGAAAATGGGGCTTTTACCTAATCGCAGGATCACATCCCCCTACACTCAGATTACATTTGCCCCCAAATGTTACAAGAAAAGACCGAATTACCGGAGAAAAATATATAGAAAAAGCAATGACATGACATATAAATCAGCTACGATAAGTACGATGATACACATGGGTTTACGATAAAAACATAATAATTCAATTTCATTCGACCAAGTATCAGCTTTATTTGCACCAGCGTGCAGTTTCTTACACCACCACACCCTCTATTTTTCCACCACCCCCATCTTCTCTCTCACTCGAATCGAAGAAAGAAGACTTAAATAATAATATATTTATCTAAGAAATCATTTATATACTATTAACATTAGTATATTCATTCTATATATTTCTCCATTCATTAGTATTTTTAACATTTTGCAAATTAATCTATTAGAATTACCTCATAGTAAAATATCCTTTTCTTTTATATTTTTTTTCTATCTTTTCCTCCCTAGTCTTATTCTTCTTCCATTTTGTTTCAGTTTTTTCTCTCTCCTTAGCCCCTTCCTTTATTTCTCTTTATTCACCGTTCCCGTGATTTGTTGTGTAAAATATTTTTTCATTTTTTCAAATTTTCACCATCAACAAACTTCTCCCAGCCTAACAAGTAACATCAACGCCGGAATAATATTGACCGTTCAAGTGAAAAACAAATCCCGCTGTCGACATTCTGTCCGACAGTCGGAATCCCTACGTCGTATCGTCAATATCATGCGTTTCTTACATCTTTTAATATTTCTAATCCTTTATCGGTATTTCGCTGTGTGAGTCGTGTTACGGGGAACCCTATTTACTCAGAACTATTTATTTTCTTTAGTTTTTTGCTAGAAATCACAAGCATCCGCATACCGTACCTAATAGTAATCATATCATGAGCTGTACACCCGCTGGTTCACAAGTAGCAAGGTTCAATCCCACTTAACCTACCTCTGCACCCAACATGCCCATTTGAACGCCTATAGAAATGCAACAGAGCATTAAAGTGAATCGTGTTATGATTAAATTAAGCGTGGTGTCGTTGCACGTCTCAAATTTATATCTACAGTATCTCAAAAAATCTGGGCAGGCGGAATGCATCATCTTCGCCTACCTGCCCACTGCTTCTTCAGTTTTACGAAATGCCATGACACATATCTGCTTCGTCGAGGAAAGACAGAGGCAGCACTGGCGATACACTGTATGCAGATGAAGACATGCAGGTGGGAATGTGGGTCAATGTGGGATTTTTAATGATGCCTGAGTTTTACCTGGAAGGCGTGACCATCACATACAAAACACCCTTCTAACTTATCATTTATACAGGGAGCGAGCAATATTACGCAAAGAGAGCGAGAAAGATGAACATCAGCCAATCAATCGATTATAAACACCACACCACCAACCCCCAACACCACAAGAAAACCACCACCTCTGACGGGTCTGTGCACAACGCGTCTGTTGGAAGGAGGTGCAGGGGCGGGGGCGACAGGTTCGATCACGTTCGGGCCACCATTAGCACCTTGGGAGCCGCGACCACGCTGCTCACGTTTGAGGGAACGGTACATGAAATCCTGGAACATCGGAAGGTCAATTTATAGTGCAGGGGTTTTTTCAAAATTTTTCAGGTGCAAATGCGCACCTAACCCCCTGATTTTTAGGTGCACGTTTGAAGTTTTAGGTGCAAGCACTACTTTTGCCAAAAAGGGCTAAATTCATAGTTTTTTCTTGGTGTTATGTTTTGATGCAAACGGCAGTGATAAAGCAAACACACATGGCAAAATAGGCATGTTCCTGACCACAGGGCTGAAAATTAAACAATAGAAACTTAGGAAACGTATGAATAAGCATAATTTTTGCAAACTTCGTACGCGGCCTCAATTTTTTAGGTGCAATTCTGAAATTTTGGATCTAAAAAGCTTGATTTAGTGGTCTGCCGGCGACAGACAACAATCATCTGTTGTTGATGAATGTGATGGGCCAAATATACTTCACTCTTGTGCTGCACAGACGATGTCCTTTCAAACGACAGACGAGCTTTCGCATTCTTTTCAAAGATTTTCTGATAAAAAAATTTCTAACTTTTTTTCTTAGATTTTCTCTGTTACCATGGATCACCACCGCTAAATCCAGCCATCTTCGTCCGCCAACTACAGACAGGTGGGCCCCCCGCAACAGGCCCCATCGTCAGTGCTTTCGAACAACGACGATGGTCGAAAATCAAAATCAATTCCCAAACAATATTCGTCCTGAGCGATGTCAAACTTCGTGATAGGGTCTTATCGGATATGATCCGTTCTTGGTCACGTGACCTTTCTTTTTGAATTAATATATTAAGAATTTTAGTGATGCCATACTAATTTTCGTCCAGCGTAAAAGATCCTCCCCTTCCTAAGATAAATATTGTAACTAATAAGTTGACGAAATTAGGCTCCAGTCCGAATTTCTTTATGTGCTTCATGCAAGAATCACGCGCTACCAACGGCAAGTCACATCCGATCACCAAGTTTGACACGACCCACATTCCCACCTGCCATGTCTTCATCTGCATACAGTGTATCGCCAGTGCTGCCGCTCATGTCCTTATCCCTCGACGAAGCGCAGGTACAACGTGTCCAATGGCCATTTCGTAAACACTGAAGAAGCAGTGGGCCACCAGGTAGGCGAAGATGCACACGATCGCAAATGGCACCGCCCAGAAATGCACGCCCGGCGTGTTCTCGTAGATGGCGAAATGGGAGGTGTATAGGCCCACTCATTCTCGCTGTGATGATGCTCTGTTACACCGCATATCAATAAGGGACTGTTTCAAATGGGCAGGTTGGGTGCGACACGGTAGGTTTGATAGCTGAGGGCAAATGTGCCCAGGCCTCCTATGCCCGTCTAGGTACGTACAGTACTCCATGAAAATCATAAATTTACTATTAGGTCACCGGTATGCGGATCGCTGTGGTCTTGAGCCAAACAAACTAAACGAAAATAAATTATGTTCTTGCCATTAGTAAATCACGCCGAAAACTCACCGTAAATATGAACGCGGCCACAATACCGACAACAGCGACCACTGACAATTTCGCCAGAAACAGAACAAAATCGCCAACAGAATTTATGGATGCGACGTAGGCAAGATTGCCGGCTAATGTTTCAAGAGCCTATAAAGAGGGACGCTCATTATCAGGTTGAAACATCAACTAATTGTTTCATCTAAATTTACCTGCTTTGCTGCTGGGCAGAAGCTCTTGCCTTCGATGGCTGAAAATTTGAACAAATTCTCGCAAAAAATAATTTTTGGTGCAGTGAAAAAATAAAAGCTGAAGGAACTTGCCAATGACGGTGTAGGCATTATGATGCAAATATCGCAAACATTTCTCAATACAGTACATGCAGCACATGCAGCATTTGGCCACATTTTGCACGCACGGAATTTTGCTGGCCTTGATTCTGCGAAGAAGTTTATTTGCCAAGCAAATTAACAAGCTTTTGAGTTTTGAAACAAAAATATGGCAAGCGCAAACCAACTTTCGATATAAATACATGAGAATGAGACGAGGCAGTTTCACGAGCGTGATTATGAGCGAGCCCAATGCAACCGAACCCAGATGTGCGCTGACCAGCTGCTTGTAGGCGAGGCAGATCGGGTAGACGAACTCTTTCTTGTCTCTGAAAGTAGAGAGTCATTAGATTTTGAAATCATTGGGACCGGCTTTAGTTTGTGAATGGCGAAATCGGTTTATGAGCTTTCGGTATCTTAGCTTTCAACTGCGAATGCTGCGGGAAAGGCGGGGCACCAGGCCATCGTCAGTACGCATGTCGCGGTAAGCTTCAATTCCCGGATTTGTAGAAAAAGGGCAGGTAACTGCACTGACTGGGCTGTCTGAGCGCTTTACGGATTGAATTCGAACCAAAAACGCACCTTGTGAAATACCAGATGGCCACCGAGCCGGCCACGACCATTTGTTGACACGCGATCACGAACTCTGCCGTCCGCGGGACCCCCGATTGTGTGCACCCACCAAAAATATCTGCATTGGAAATCAGCTTAAAAAATTGCTTCTTTTTTTTTCAAAAAATAAATGTCTCTTTTTCATTATGATATTCCGCGCACCTGACGAAACTCGGTTTGTCATACCCGACCACCATGAACTGCATCGGCACAATTGCCACTCCTCCCCGATTCGAACCCGTTGCGCGACCCGTCGTATTACGGTAGCTCCCGCCGCGCTCCTCTGCGTGGACACGCAGCGGTACAGATCACAGAATGGTTACGATCTCAATGAATTATCAAGGTCAACTAACGAGCGGTGCCCAGCAGCAGAACGACAAACAGCCAGTAGATGAATATC